>JAVJHY011605805.1:0-10299 GCA_035593235.1 Phascolosoma agassizii | reverse complement strand
CTTCCGGATCATTCAAGACGCTGACGATCCATACGTGATCAAAGCTGTCTGTAGCAGACTCTGCTGAACTCGAGAAGAATTGTACGCTGTTTTCCCCAACGGCCCGGTTGAGGATCTCGACTTCCGCTTGCCGAAGGTTGTAGGGACTAACCGTACGATGTAACTCCATGTGTTCCATGAGCAACGGAGAAATTTCTGGAACACCTGCGCCGACATATAGACTGCGTCCTTGTTGGGGCAACCGGCTACGTAGGGCTTTGGCGATCGCACTTCCTAGTTTTTGACATGGTCCTCGACGGTCTTCCCAAAACGCGTCTCCACCTTCGTCGCAATAAATCGGTCCGAGGCCTGCATAGTCAAGGGCTTGGTAGATTTGTTTAATGCGTCGAGTGGTGCTTGTTGCGAGGCGAGGAGCTGTCATAAATAATATGGATAAATTCGTCAGGGTTTTACTGCGTGGTTCTTATGTGCAATAGAGGAAAACACGCGTTTGGTGAGCGATCGATCTATTGATTCCCGACGTCTCATTCCCCTTGCTAGACTTGACCAAATCATCGAATTGGTGTATTCATTACTATCTTTCCCACGGACATTTCATTAACGTAGATGTTCCATTCCCCAAGCGGGTGAAACTGTTTTTCCCTCGTGGTGTCTTTGTTCTTTTTTCTGCCGTATCTCACACCAGATCTCGGTGTTCGAAATTCCTCTTTATTTCAGGCTTTTCCCAACATGCAGCATGACTCTTATTTGATCACTTGGTTGTTTTCAGCTTTCTTTGGCAGGAGATAGAGGAACACGTAAGCATATGGATATTCTTGCAGAACTTCGTCGAGTCATTCGGTTGGAGGCGCAGGCTCTTGCCGATTTGCAAGAGAACGTGAACTCTCAATTTGAAGAGGCCGTTAGAATGTTACAGTCTTGCCAGGGGAAAGTCATCCTCATGGGAGTCGGGAAGTCTGGTCTCATTGCTAATAAGATTGCGGCTACGATGGTGTCTACCGGGACGCCTGCGGTGTTCCTCCATGGTTCTGAAGGGATGCATGGCGACATTGGCATTGTCGCTAAAGATGATATCGTTCTTGCCGTTGGTAAGTCGGGAGAAAGCGAAGAATTGCTGGCTTTGCTTCCTTTTATTCGAAAGATCGGGGCACGGATTATTTCCATCACCGCCAAACTCGAGTCAACTCTTGCACGTGGGAGTGACCTTGTTCTGATCACGCCCATTGAAGAGGAAGCCTGCCCTCTGAACATGGCCCCTACCTGTAGTACTACCGCTGCTTTAGTTTTAGGGGATGCCATTGCCATGGCTTTGATGAAGCTTCGCAACTTTCAACCTGAGGATTTTGCTTTGTTCCACCCCGGAGGCCAACTCGGGAAGCGATTGCTCTTGATCGTTCGTGATTGCATGCGCCAGGGAGAGGCCAATCCAGTGATTGATTTGTCGCAGTCCATTCGGTCGATGCTCTGTGAGATGACCAGTAAACGGGCCGGGGCTGTTTCTGTGATTGATGATGAATCACGGCTTCTTGGACTCATTACAGATTTTGACATTCGACGCATCTTGGAACAAGGGAAGGATTTTTTCTCGATGACAGTCGCTGAAGTCATGAATGAGAAGCCGACGTTTATCTACGATGATGAAAAAGCTGTCAATGCGTTGGAATTTATGGAAAAACGAGAAAAACCTATTTCCGTACTTCCCGTTCTCGACCGCCAAGAAAAAGTTGTTGGCATGATTCATCTTCATGACCTGATTGCTCGTGGGTTGTAAGGTAAGAAAAATTGAAAGGTTGAATTGTGACACGGGGAACAGTGTGTCTCAATCACGAGTGATGTTGTTTGGGAAAACTAACAGTATCATGAGGGTCATTATCTGTTGACGGAATCTCGAATCCTTCTGAGGAATACATCTTGGTATTCGTCTTGTTCTCGAGGGGTCTGGGCGATACAGGGAGGGGGCTTATTTCTTCTCACAGTGATCAGCTATTTGCCTGTGTTATTTCATGCTGAAGAAATACTTTTTTTTATCCTGTTAGGATTAGCCATTTTCACAGGGTGGCTAGAAGAAAAAGATCTCAAGGTTCGAACCCCAATTGATCTTCCCTTATTGCTTCTATTGGGATGGATCTTGCTGACCATCCCCTTCTCGTTAAATCCCGAATACAGTTTTGTGGAGTGGCGAAAACTGGTTGCCCAATGCTTGGTGTTTTATTGGGCTGTCTATGTGATACGTGAAATTTCACAGAGACAGATTTTGGAGCGGACTGCTTTACGTTTGCCGTGGCTAGAATGGGTGAACGGCAGACATACTACAGAGATCGTGTTACTCGCAGTGCTTGTTGGAACATTGCTGTTATCTGTTTTTGCAGTGGTAGATTTTTTTGACCGAGGAGGAAATTGGCAAGACCGATTGACGCGAGCGAGGGCTCCAGGATCAGATTATAATTGGTTGAGCACCTATTTGGTTCTTTCGATTCCTATCGTGTTTTATATGGGGGTAACCTCTCGCCTGTTGTGGGGGAGAATATGTTCGTATAGTACGTTGGCGTTTGGCTTGCTAGCGCATGCGGCCTCCTATACGCGAGCTGGTTGGTTGGCTTTTGTATTGCAGCTGTTCTCTTGGGGACTTGTCACGCGATGGTGTGTGCAGATTTGGAGTATTTTTCTTGTAATGATTCTTCTATTGGTTGCCATTATCGGAATGGCTCAAAGCGGATATCAGGAAGATACCTTGAATGCTTGGACGGTAGAAGCACGAATCCAAGTTTGGAAGTTAGGGCTGGATCAAATTGTCAGTCATCCTCTTGTCGGAATTGGATATGGCAATAATAATTTTCAACCTGTGTTAGCCGATACTCCGATGGGGGACACTCCCATGCATCTGCATAATACGCTCTTAATGATGGGTGTCGGGAGCGGGCTTCCAGGCTTCGTGTTGTTCTCTTGGGTGTTTGTTCGGATAGGGAGAGAACTTTTTTCGAAAACAGGTAAGAAAAATTTGACTGATACCGACACCCTCAAACTGTGTTTGGGAATTGTGCTGGTGGGTTTCTTTTGTCGAAATTTATTTGACTATATGTTCGCTGGAAGTCTGGCCTACTTATTTTGGATCCTGATGGCCTGCGGTTTGGCGGAATCTGTAAAATACGTACCTCGTACGGAGGCTCATCAACCTCGTTGAGATACGGGAATTCCTAGAAACGAGGATCACAGGGAACGCTGAAAGAATCGTTTAATCCAAATATCTTCTGACCATTGGAGATATCTCCAGAGTACATGAATAGAATCTTGCTTCTCGAAGCGCTGGATCATTAGTACTTTCTTTGCATAGGTTTTGGAATTCCAACCTTTTTTCTCATAGGATCCTAAAGCCTAAAAGTCTCTTGGGCGACTAAAATAGACTCGCCTTTCCCGCATTGGGTTTTTCCTTCCTGAATTTTTCAATTTTAATTCTATCCAACGGCAGAGGTTTTGCTTCGGAGTTGCCGCAATTCGGATTCTGATGTGTTCCAGGTTGACGTTCCACCAAATCAATAAATGATCCCCGCCGCTTGCGACGTAAACTACTCGCATGAGCGAGTACATTCATAAGAGTCATAACGTGACGGTCTTGCTGTACCATTTAGTTTTTCCTGCCAAATTTCGTCGTGCGACCTTTGATGCGATAGTCGATATAGTATGGAAGGATATTTGCCTGGAGATCGAGCAACGGTATCAGTTGAAATTTTTGGAGATTGGAACAGATAAGAATCACGTTCATTTTCTGGTCAAAGCGATGTCTCGGTACAGCGTGACAAAGGTTGTAACGATTATAAAAAGTCTGACGGCGGATGAGATCTTCCGTCGAAGCCCTCAGGTGAAGGAGCAACGATGGGGTGGCGAAAACTATGGACGGACGGGTATTTCGCAAGCACAGTGGGTAGACATGGCAATGACACGATGATAGGGAAATATGTCAAGCAACAAGGCGATGTGTACCCAAAGTTATACACCCATCATCAATTGGCACTCTTCTAATACTCCGTTGCTTGCGGCGCGGTTCTTTATTAAAGCGGGTTTCATGGGATTTAGGATTTGGTGCAATCTTTGCTTTACTCTTTACTCAATAGCTAATCTCTAATGGCGATCAATACGGTTTCTGGTTCGGAGAAAAATTATACAGAGGGCTATCAACCTTCAATTGGCAATGAGTAATCCTAAACAAAAAAAAATGGATTTTTACTTCTTATGAACACTTTCTGAATTCCCTTCGTTGTAATTACAGAGAATTCTTTGAGATGAAGCCAGCCTGAGGTTGGTTGGCAAATTTAGTAAAATGGAATGGAATCCCAGCATCTACGGTTAAAGTATATTCAGGCACTTAGGAGAAATTTCTATGACCAAAAGAATTCTTAAATGAATGTATCTGATTGATGCTAGCCAACATCTGAGAATACTGATCATTCAATCTTTGGCTTTATTATTTGTGGGAGGGCAACCAATGTTGAAAAAATGGAACAGTTCAAAGTGGCAGTTGAGTGTTGGGGTTGTCATGATAATAGGACTCGGGAGTTATCCTGTAGCAGCACAGTCCATTCTCACGACTACTGAAGAAACGATCCTGACTGCCTCAGATAGCACAGCGTTAGATGAATTTGGTGGAGCCGTGGCTATGAATGGCAACACGGCTATCGTCGGAGCCCCTATTCAAACTATTGGGGGAGAAACCAATCAGGGAGCGGTATATGTGTATGTGCGTGATGGCGGGGGAACTTGGACGGAACAAGACAAGTTGCTTGGCTCTGGTAGTGATGCTCTGGATCACTTTGGGACGTCTGTTGATATTGAGGGAGACACGGCTATTGTGGGTGGTGGCATTGGAAATGTTGCCTATATCTTTGTGCGCACTGGCACTAGCTGGAGTGAGGAAGCTCAACTGACTGCCCCGACGGTCGGATCCGTCGATCAATTTGGAATCTCCGTCGCAATTTCAGGTGAAACGGCTCTTGTGGGTTCCCTACGAGGTGATACTTTTGGTGGGAACCTTGGTCCTGGAGTTGTCTATGTCTTTGTTCGTAATGGTACATCCTGGAGTCTTCAGGAAACCCTGTTTCCCGATGATGGTGAGGACAATGATGAATTCGGTCGATCCGTTGATATCGAGGGTGATCTTGTTGTTGTTGGAGCTAGTGCGCATGATCCAGATGGAAAACAAAATGCGGGAGCGGCCTATGTATTCAAACGAACGGGAACAACCTGGAGCCAAGAAAACAAGTTGGGAGTTGCCGAGATAACAGCGTTTGACCAATTTGGATGGGCTGCGGCTTTGAACGGAGAGACTGCGCTGATTGGAGCTCGATCAGGGAATGGGGCCATTAACCAAGCCGGCGTGGCTTATGTGTTTCGGAGCCATGGCACGGCCTGGGCATTTGAGGACAAATTATTTCCACAAAATGAAGATCCTTTAGATGTTGGTGGAAGTCGGTTTGGACATTCGGTGGCGCTCTTGGGAAACCGTGCGCTCATTGGTGCGCCTCGCACTGATGTGGATAGTTTTAACGGGACAGGAGCGGCATATGTGTTCGAGCGAATCGGCACCACGTGGAACCAGAGGAAAAAACTCACAGCCTCAAATTCAGCCACGTTTGGAGGATTTGGAGGGGGCGTGGCATTGATTCAAGACAGTGCATTCATTGGGGCCAGCGAACAATTTTCCAACTTTCCTTCGCTCAATTCAGCTTATCCCTTTTCGCTGACAACATCGTTGTCTCCTGGCGCTGATCTGGACGGCAATAGCATGGCCGACCTCGTTTGGCGTAACACGAGCACAGGGGAGGTGGCCGTCTGGCTGATGAACGGGTTGAGTGTGACCAGCACAGGCCTACTAGGGAGCGTCCCACTGTTTTGGGAAATAATGGACGTGGGTGACCTTGACGGGAATGGGACTGCCGACCTTGTTTGGCGCAATACGAGTACCGGGGATGTCGCTGCCTGGCTCATGAATGGATTGAATGTGGCGAGTACCGGGATTATCGCAGGCGCAGTGCCCTTGGATTTTGAGATTGCAGGCGTGGGGGATCTGGATGGGAATGGCACCGCTGATCTCGTCTGGCGCAACACGAGTACGGGGGAAGTGGCGGCCTGGCTGATGGATGGACTCAGTGTTCTAACCACTGGCAGTTTGGCAACAGTACCGTTGGCGTTCACTATTGCGGACGTGGGCGACCTGGATGGCAATAGGACGGCTGATCTCGTCTGGCGCAACACGAGTACAGGGGATTTAGCAGCCTGGCTAATGAATGGACTGGTCGTGAGTGGGTCGGGGGTGATCGCTGGTGCGGTGTCGTTAGATTTTGAGATTCAATAGCGACTCCTTATAGATGAAGGGACTCGTCCATTTTGGACTGAGCAGGATGAGTCCAAGAATAAGTGAACTCGCAAGGTTACGGGCGTGCGGAGAAACGAATCACCCTCGGCCTTGCGAGCCCACACGCAGAACACGTTGATAGGAATAAATGCCATGAGCAGGGGGAAGTAATACGAGGTGCGGCCCCATTGAACGTTGGGATTGTTTCGGAGGTCCTTTGCATTTCGCTGTAGGGCATTTTGAACAGAAAGTGCCCAGTGACCGGTGTTCAGTTCATGTGTGATTTGAATGTCTTGGTAGCCGCATTCTTTCAGGAGGGTGCGAAGAAAATCTTGAGGGAACTGGAAGGTGTGCCGTGGAACGTGATTCCCGCCCCAATAACCTTTGAACAATCTTCGTTCATACGAATCAAATCCCGGCAATTTGCCGATGAGGCATCCGTCCTGTTTGAGGAGGTCGCGAGCCTTGGTTAATTCCGCCTTAGAATCAAGGTTGCGTTCCAAGCAGTGGTTCATGGAGATGACATCGAAAGTTTGTGCAGGGCATTCATATTCGAGAAAGAGACCGTAGAAAGCTCGAATGTCTTTTTCAATCATGAACCCCGTGGCGAGACCATGGGGAATCACAAGTTCAAAAGGTCGACAGCACGTTGACTAAAGTCGAGTCCCGTCAAATCTTGTACGCCAATAGCCTTAAGCTCTTCAAGAAAGCCACCTGCCTCGTAGCCAACATCTAAAACTTTGGAGTCGTGCTGAACGGTCTCTTGTAACTTGCGTTTCAGCAGCAGGGTTTTCAAATGGTAGAGACTGTTGAAGATAACACCCTTGTTCCCCTCGATCTGGTAGCCATGGTAATCGACTTCATAGGCCTCCTTCAAAAGCTCTACACTGGGAAATGGATGCAGCTGAACTCTTGAGCAACGCTTGCATGCTCGAAAAGCATATATGCCGTCGATGCCGTATTCTCAATCACGAATACCGTCAACAACCGTGTCCTACTCGTGATGGCCACAGTAGCGGCAGAGGTAGGCGTCACTCATCAGGTTGAGCTTTCTTATAGACCAGAGGGAGTGATCGAAACCATTCAATCAGCGAGTCGACATACCCGCCGTGCTAAATCTCGTAAAGGTCCAATTACTGTCCTAACCGCTCGGTGATCAGACGATTGGTCCCGGGGAGGCGAGGGTATGGGATGCTGAGGTAGAAGTCGTGTTCGGCATGAAAGTGAAAGTTATACATCCCAAGGGGGAATGGTCTTGTGTTTGGGGCCGATGAACGTTCTGAGCATGTAGTCTTTTTTCCGGGGAACCATGTTCACAGAAGTGACGGAGGAACGAGCCCATCCGTCCAACCGTGAGGAGGGCAATCCCCAGAACAACACATAGAAAATTGAGTGAGTCACCAGAATGAGAACCCCAAGGATGACGAGTTGAGCCACAGCGAGCTTGGCTAATTTTGCAAAGGGAAACTTGCCGCCTTTGGCATACCCACTGGCGGAGCCACCTGAGAGCTGGATAAGGGCCACGTACCTCGATAGATTTTTTAAAATACGCAACACGAACTCGACGCACGATTTGGGGAATCGCCCAAAATTGCCGTAGTCGGGGTCGAGCTGTGGATGCCCTAAATGTCGGTGATGGTTCCAATGGACGTCACGAAATCCGATTGTGATGCCAATCGGATAGCCCGTTAAGAATCCCATGAGTACGTCATCGTGTCGTGTCCCGAAATGATAAAGTAGCCCGTCGTGATTGGTATTCAGGAGGCAGAGTTGGACCCAACCGATGTTCATATAGGCAGTGGCTTAAGCCAGTACGACGACCAGGCTCAGCGGCTGGGATTGCAGATAATTCAATGTGGCGAGGACTCCCGCTAACATGCTATAGGTCAATACCAAGTCAAATAAAATGTGGTTGCTCTTGGTTGAGAGCAATTTCAATTCTTCGTTGGTTAGGACTCGTTTTTTGGGGGGATGCTTCGGTCATGCGGTGACAAACAGGAAGGATCTCGGTTTTTACTATGCTTCCGGAAGCCCGGTCAATTTGCGTGTTCGCTTCTCTTGAGAGGTTCTAGAGCTGAACCTCGATGTTCGAAGGTTATGTTGTCCTTCTGTTGAGGAAAAGTTGATTTTTAAGATTCGCCAGTTACAGTGCCGTACTCAAAAATAATTGAGTGACTCAAACCAATATTCGAATCTAAAAAACGTGTTTCATGTAATTCAGCCAGTTTAGTCTTTAATTTCGAGGAGTACCGAATGATGAGAATTCGTATAGGGTCATGTATGCAGCACCAAATTGTAGTCATCCTAATGTTGGGAATCATGTTGCCAACAACGAGTGAGGCCCAAACCACGATGCGAGTGAGTGTGAGTAGCTCTGGCATTCAAGGCAATGGGGAGAATGAAAGTCCCTCCATAAGTGCCGATGGACGATTTGTGGCATTTGATTCGGATTCCACTAATTTGGTACCTGACGATACCAATGAAGTTGATGATGTGTTTGTCTATGATCGGCAGACCGGTATAACAACACGAGTAAGTGTGAGCAGTAACGGTATCCAAAGCAATGGAGGTAGTGGGGGTCCTTCAATGAGCACCAATGGGCGGTTTGTGTCATTTAGGTCTGAGGCCACGAACATTGTTCCTGGTGATATGAATGGGGACGAGGATGACGTTTTTGTCCATGACCGGCTGACCGGAATGACCACACGAGTGAGTGTAAGCAGTACTGGTATTCAAGGCAATGGGGAGAGTGGCGGTAGCTTCATGAGTGCCGACGGCCGGTTTGTATCCTTTGGATCAGATGCGACTAATTTAGTCCTGAATGATACCAATGGGGAGAATGATGTTTTTGTCCATGATCGGCAAACGGGTGAGACCACTCGCGTGAGCGTGAATTCTCTTGGTGGCGAGGGAAATCGCGGAGGGTTGTCGGGGGAAGGTATTAGTGCGAGTGGACGGTATGTAGTTTTTGAATCTAGCTCCACAAATTTAGTGGTAGGAGATGGCAATGGAATCGGTGATGTCTTTGTACATGATCAACAGACAGGGGAGACTACGCGAGTAAGTGTGAATATGTTGGGAGGAGATTCCAATGGTGATAGTGATGAGCCTGCGATAAGTGCAGATGGACGATATGTCGTGTTTGATTCGGAAGCCAGCAATTTGGTGTCAGGAGATACTAATGGGCAGAAGGATATTTTTGTGCATGATCGGCAGACGGCACAGACGACTCGAGTCAATGTGGACTCATCGGGGAATGAGAGCAAAGGGGAAAGTTCTTCGGGTGTGGCAATCAGTGCAACTGGTCGGTTTGTTGCGTTTAGGTCTAATGCCACCAATCTTGTGTCTGGCGACTCCAATAGGGGTGATGACGTGTTTGTCCATGACCGACAAACAGGCGTCACGACGCGGGTGAGTGTGGCCAGTTCGGGAGGCGAGGGAAACAGTTTTAGTGGTTCGCCGCAACTTAGTGCCAATGGACAAATCGTGGCCTTTGAATCCAATGCCTCGAATTTGGTGGATGGGGATACAAATGGGTTTGATGATGTCTTTATTCATGATCGCGGTCCTGCCACGGGCAACGATACAAGCCGTCCAGATCTAAATGCCAATGGGACGGCGGATATCGTGTGGCGCAATACGAGTACGGGCGATGTGGTGGGCTGGCTGATGGATGGCTTGAGAGTGACGAGCGCGTCGATTTTGGGTAACGTGCCCGTGGCCTTTCAGATTCGAGGTCTGGGGGATCTGGATGGGAATGGGATGGCTGACGTCGTGTGGCGTAATACGCAGACGGGTGATGTGGCCGCGTGGTTGATGAATGGGTTGAATGTGGCCTCGTCCGGCGTCATTGCCGGGGGGGTGCCGCTCGACTTTGAAATTGCTGGTGTGGGCGATGTAGATGGCAATGGCACGGTGGATCTTATCTGGCGCAATACGCAGACAGGCGATGT
>JAVJHY011605695.1:0-10299 GCA_035593235.1 Phascolosoma agassizii | reverse complement strand
CGACCCGCGTATTTGTCTCCGGCTTCCTTCAGGCAGACATCACTGCATACCCTTGCCTTTGACTAACCTTCGCCTCCATCTGGCTGGTTATGGACTTTATTTGATACACTCGTTATAGTATGTCAAAGATCACCAATTAGTAAACGAACACGCCCGGCACACAACAATTAGCTTGAGTTCAACCTGAAATACGCCGGCGAAGTTTTACTTCCAAGATCATCGTTTTTCAGCGGCGTATTTCAGGTGACTCAGCAAGACGTTATGCAAATTAAAAATTTCAAATTATGGACCGTTAGCGTATTCCCAACAATTCTATTTTGTATTTTAGTATCTTCATGTGGAAGAAATCAAGCAAGTGACATCATTAGCGAGCTGCGCAGATTCAACAAAACTGCAGAGATGTCTATGGAGAAAAACCAGAACAAAATGAAGAATTTAGCGGCTATTTGCATAGATTCTCCCGATATTATAAATGATTTACATGAAGGATTTTCATCATTGAGTGATCCTCAGCTTAAGGAACGCTTATTATGTTTCTGCTGGTATTTATCACATGAGTCCAAAGAGAATCCGCACATCAAAGAAAATTTGGTTCCTTTGCTAATCGATTCGCTATCTGCTAATGAGGAACGGGTTCAATTATGGGCTGCAGCTTCACTAGTAGTTGTACCAGACCCAAGTCTCGAAAAAACATTTATTGAGATGTTTAATAGCGACAATGTTTCAATGTGGAGACATGGTACAAGAGGCTTACTAAAAATACCAAATGAATCTTCACAAGCTGCGTTATTGAAGGAGCTAAAACGAATCAAGTTAAATGAAGAATTCATAGAAGATGTTAGAAAAATATTAAAGGAAAAAGTTTCGATTATATCACCCCAATTTAGGCTGCAAATATTAAATTCATTGGTGATAAAATCTTAGCATAACAAGCGGATTCACTCAACGTTATTACGCTGCCGCTTCATAACGTGAGTGATCCTTGACGTTGGCACTCCGCTACGCGGAGTGCCACGCCCGCGGACCAAGGCTCCGCTTGCTGGCCTACGCTGGTTATCCGCGGGCGTTATCACACCTATTTCATTGGAAATATTCGCATGGTCCTTGATGTAGAAGTACGCCCGGGGAATGAATCGAGTTCTTTGCATAGCCAACCCAAATTATGGAAATTTGTCGATCAACTTCAAGAAGGACAAAAGCCCTATTTAATTTAGGGGTATGTTGCCTATGGAGTGGAATCCATGCTGAGAGAATGTGAAAAGCGCAATCTCTCCTATTTGCCAAAAGTAAGGATGACAACCAACGTTAAGAAACTCGTCAAACAAATTGAGAGCCTGGGCAATACCTGGGAAGATGCGGGTAAGCGATGGCAGTGCAAATATTCGTGCCATTTGCATTTAACATGCTTTGATAATTAATGATACAGAATTATTTACGCTATAATTTGACTTTTTAATGAAATTATTGGGCTGTTTTTTAGGTTTAATAAGGAAGAAACTAAGGAAAAGAAAAATCTCGAATTGCATTTGGCGAAGGTTAGGCATTTTTTTGTCCGTGTATTCAGTGTGGTCAATGGTAAAAGAAAAAGACATTTTTCCAACCACGGACCACGCAGAAGGGTCTTAATAGGAAATCTTTCGCAGGGGTAATGGGCTTCAGGGAACTTTTGATGGCTTTGATTGGCGTCGAGTGGGTTAGGGATTTACTTACGTTTTGCAATACTATTGCGGAGAAACCTAAATAATAGATTTCGCGACCGGGTGGTCCTCCCACATTAAAGAAGAATGCCGGAATTTATTCGGGATAGCCATCGCGGCTGAGGACAGCCCCTCCCACATTGGCAAGAACAAAAGGGGGTATTTATGCTGTTGTCTACTTCTGATCTATCCTATTTTACTCCTTCAATTCGATCAGGATGAGTTTCGATTAAAGAGAATTGTTTGATTAAACGCTTAATCTCCTACCACTCATGGTGAATTCTCTCCTCCAACAATTCTCTTTTAAGATTGCCCAGTCTAATCCAGATTACTTTTGGAGGAGAGAATTCGAGGATGACGCGATCATAAAAATCAGTATCTTTTGTGATAATTACCAAGTCATTCAGTTTGGCGTACCGCTATATTT
Source organism: Phascolosoma agassizii (assembly GCA_035593235.1). NCBI lineage: Eukaryota > Metazoa > Annelida > Sipuncula > Phascolosomatiformes > Phascolosomatidae > Phascolosoma > Phascolosoma agassizii. The sequence goes on along the minus strand of JAVJHY011605695.1, from coordinate 8,175 downwards.
CACTATCCGTTTTTCTTTTACCCAGGTCGGTAACATGTACAGAGGTTTCCACGAGGTTTAAGGATTTCGGTAGATTTTCATCGAGCAAGAAGCCTTTCATGCATTTAGGAAAATAGTCGCATGATTTTCGGCTAGCTTTCTAGCGTAGTCAAGGCAAGCTAAAATATCATCACGGGAAATTTGAGGATATCCTTTTCTAATATCCTCAATACTGTCCCCTGCTGATAGATAGCCAAGTATCGTGGATACTGTTATTCTTGTTCCTTTGATCATTGCCTTGCCATTGCAAATGGCTGGATTGATTTCGATTTTGGCCTCCATTCTCATAGCGGATAACATACCCATAGCGAATTGATTTTCAAATCATGTGTCTTGATTTGCTTCGATTTATCTTTCTGAGTAAAATGTTGGTTACAGGGATTTATTTGTGTCATTTAAAATAGCGGATTGTCCTTTAAAAAGGTGGACTTTAGAACCTGCGCTATAGCATTTTTTGCGTGTAAAGTCGAGTCCCATAAAATTAAGAAGAATCGGGGTCGTTTTAATCTTTTCAGGAAAAATTTCAGAGTTCCAATAAGATGTTACAGTTTCCCATTGAAGTTTGTCTGAAACCACTTATTTTGTTAGTAGTTCAAAAATCAAATTCCCTATCATTCGGTGACGATAAATTGGGCTCGCAAACTCGCGTGACCTCCCATCTGCAGTCGCCGCCAATGATGTCGGCTCGCTTGAGCCGGCATACCGCGGAGCATTGATGCGGCAACTCACTTCCATGTATCGTCAAATCGATTAACATATGAACGTCAATTCGAAGCACGTCGATGTATGATACAGGATCAAGATAAGCAACCCCATTGGATCTTACGCGCGAAGATTGAACGTGCTTTGCTCAATAAGAATTTCTCTTATGCTCTCGAATTGCTGGAATATGGGGAAAGCCTAGCCCGCGCGCGTCTACCGGGTCGTGAGCGCCGCACGCTGCTGCGCACGGCCGTGGAGGAAGTTTCCCGCTCTGAGCCAGGAAGCTCGCTGCGAGAACAGGGTTTGCTTTGTATTGCATATATCCTTCAGCTGAAGGTCGACCCCTACCAGCAGAGCTATGACGGTGATAACGCGCTGCACCGTGCGGTCAATGCGTCTGGATCTGAAGTTGACGTACTCGAGCTCTTGTTAGGCGCCGGCGTAGACCCGCATCGCCCAAACGCTTTCGGGAAATCTGTATATGACGGTAGCGCTACCCCGCGGCAGTTGAAGGTATTACAACAGCACGCCGGACCAGCGCGCCCTGCGGAGTCGAACCCGACGGTAGAAGAGCTGACTAAGCGACTGCAACAACTGTCCACTAAACTCGAACAAACAGTTAGTGGCGTGGATCGTGATGCAGTAGATCAATTTGAGCGGCATCTAAAGCTTTCCTTACCCCGAGCCTTACGTGAATTCTACGAGCGTATTGGCAACGGAGCCGGAGTCATAAACGCGTCCTGGCCGTATTGGATATATGACTGGAATGATCTACAACGAGCGATGTCTGGGCAGCATACGTCACATCTTGAACTACGAAAGGCCTTAATGCCCAACGATAAGTACATCGTTGAAATACCATCGGATCATTTTGTAATCGGGGGCTGTGATAATCAGACGCAATTTTATCTAACGGTTCGTTGCGACGGTGACGAAGACGCCCCGGTAGAAATGTTTTATGTCGATTTTGAAACTACTGGTGCACCATATAACGACGACGATTATGATGGGCTATTTCCGTTGCGCATGGAGCGCTTTAACCCGAGCTTCTGGTCGATATTTCGCGACGCGTTAACTCGCAAAGAACTGGAGGTAGAACGATCCTTTGGTGACGACCCGGACTTCACGTTATTAGAACAAGAATCCCATCCAGCCGAAGCGGCCATTGAAGCAGCCGCAACCCCACCCGGGCGAAGTCCGCATAGACCGACGCTAACGGCCGGTGTGCTCCTTAGCATTATTGGTTTATCCAGTGTCGGCATCCTATGGTTTGGCGTCGATAACTGGCCACCTTCGACACTAAGGGGGGCGGATTTCCTCGCCGCCATGGCTGCATCTTTTAGCTTAGCGTTCGGCCTAAGCTTGGCCGGGTGTTCGTTTGTGCCGTCCGCAGTTGTCCAGCTGAAGCCACGACCAGGGCACACACAAAGTTATCGCGAAATTCCATGGTATGGGTGGCTCACTATAATTATGGGGTTCTGCATTGGCCTTGTTTTATTGTACTGGGGACCGTAATCACAAGTGTCAAGCTATACCTACCTATTTACGAGCGCTAGCGCCGAACCAGTCGACGCGAGTCGTAGCAAACGCGCGGCGCTATGTGCGAAGTATGGTGTGGCTTTGTTTTGGTTCGCATTATTAGACAAGAACGCTACGCGATCTTTGCATGTTGTCGACCCAGAGCAGTGGGTACAGTTTGGGCCAGATGGCGAAGAATACGAAGTGCCTGATCGCCCCCCGGAAGAGCTCTTCCTCACCTTGCCATTGCGCCAAGCGCTCACGCTGTATGATCAGCGGCAATCATTATTCTTTGAAATCATTCCGCCACGGTTCACATCAATTTGGGCCGAATTGCGGCAGCTGCTTGCGCGTTCGGGCGGGCGCTATTTGCATTTCAACCCTGGCGACATCGCATATATGGACAACGATGGCATTGACGGCTGGCAAAATAGGTTTGATCTCGCATTGCAAGCGCTTGATTCGCCGCCCCATACGCCGACGTCGGGATTGTTCGCAAGGCTTCGTCAACCGGCACTTACCGACGGTTGGACGACACTATTGGGGATGTCGGGGATAGCCACCGATCGTATCGGACAGGTTTCCCCGTGGCTCTTAGCCGGCTTGGGTGAAACAATCGCAGCGCCGTGGCAGCAAGTGGAGTAGAATCCCATCTCTTCACTTATAAAAAGAGAGGGGTAGTTTTGATAATAGTTGACGAGGTCCCACAGCGATTCACGACAGAGAAGATATCGCAACATTGACAACTCTATTCTGTCATGTTCATCACTTGTGTAAAGCCCCTTTCTTTAAGGCCAAAGTCTGCCTTAAGGGCCTGCGCAAAAATTAATTGGCATTTTAGCCACTCATCTTCACGCCATTTTTTGTCTTTCCTTGATCGAACAGCCTTCGGAATAAGGCATTATGCCTGTGGCTGTTCTCAATCAGATATACAAAAAAGTGACATAAATCTGAGGGCAAAAATGGTGATACAATAAGGATTCGAAATACCAATTAATTATTGCTCAGGCCCTAAGCTTGGCCATCTCATCCGCCATATCCTTCAGTTCCTCCGAAAATGACCTTAATCGTTTAAAATCGACCACGATCCGGTCCGTTTGTGGATTACCAAGAGCAATAAATTGTGATGAATTCATCATACATGTCAGTAAGATCAAAAGGAAAAATTTCATTACCTAATCCGATGTGAATTTATTAATCAAATAAAAAAACCAAAAAAATTTGATTTGTTGCAAAAATATGGCAAGCTTTTATGCGAAACATTTCGCTTTAACACCTTCAATTGCATCTGGTAATAACCACATATTTATAGATCTATGCAAATGAATTGATACTAATAGCCAAAGTATTTATAAGCTCAACAAAGGAAAATTTTTAGATTATTTTGGTATCAGCTCATATGCAACGCACTATAAGAAGGAAAGGAACGGATGAAAATGGAACGAGAAAAACGAAGTCTTACCCAAGAACGAATATTCAAATGCTTCAATCCTGATGGAGACCTAGTTGTCACTAATCGGAAATTCATTGAGGCGAATATAAAATCGTTTATGATCAACAAAAATCCACCGTGTTACTCAATGTCATTAAACATCAATAATCATCGCGAGACCTGGTCGCTAGACCGAAAAGATTTGGATCTGTTGCAACGGATTTGCAAAAGTAAATATACTGAATGAAACTTGATGTTACTTGAGTATAACCCACAGGTTTTCCGCATAAAATCGGTTTACTTGGCATTGGCAGGCGCAATTTCTTTCGATAACGGGAAGTGACATATACCCGATGAAAAGAATACGATCAGGCCAAGGTCCCAAGATTATTCGTAAAAATACGGCAAGTGCAATGAAGAAAAATAACATCCCCCAAAAAAGTTCAAAATTAGACGCGCTGAGTACTCCAAAATTGTTACCTGGCTGATCTCATCAAGAAAGAATCATGGTAAATATTTTTTGAGGCTACTCCTGCTAGAAATACCTTTTTCCGAATAGAATTAACGAAGTCTGGAGCACCACAAAAATATGCTCTTACGCTTTGCGGTTCCAGAAGATTTCGGAGTACAATATCTTCAATATTGCCAGACCCATTTCCTTTCCCGTTACTATCCGATAACACGCAGTGAGTATAGACGAAATTGGAATGCTTCCCACTTATGGCATTCAGTCTTGTTTGGTAGTACAAGTCTTCATGTTTTAAAACACCATGGTAAAGATGGATGGGGCTCTTATGCTTCTGCGCTAATGCATCTCTGGCAATTCCACATAATGGCGCTAGCCCTGTGCCTGTGCCAGCGAGAAGCATTGGAAATGTCTGAGCTTCTTCCGGAAAATAAAAACAATTTCCAGCAGGACCCCGAATCTTTATCTGCATACCTTCCGAAGCTTGATTTCTAACCCATTCACTCATTAACCCGTCCGGTATAAGCCCTATATGTAACTCTATATATCCATCATTTCTAGGAAGATTGGCAATGGAATAACTCCGAATTACATTTTCCGGGGTGATAAGGGAAATGTATTGTCCAGGTTTACCTGTGAATTCTTCTTTAAGCAACAACCGAACGGCTGTCACTGCATGATTTAATTCAAAAACCTCGGTAATTTCGGCTGAAACAGAAACGAACTCTGAATCTGGCAATTGTACGCGGACGTCAGAATTAGGCTGCCATTGGCAAGGTAACACATAGTTCTGAAACCGATATGTAGTTTTTAAACCATTTTGTGATTGAGCGGAAGGTACGCCCTCCAGAGCCTGCATCATACAACTTTGGCAAGTACCTGATTTGCAGGAATAGGGCACATCCTGAGTATTCCGGAGCAGGCAGTCCAGGACACTTTCGTTTACTGCGAGTTCAAATTTCCGGCCTTCATAATTGACGTAATGCATAATATTTTGAACTATAAATTTAATATATCATCATGAGCAGCACCTGCGATTGTCATGACTTCGCCAATGAGCTCGTCCTCGACACCAAGTTCTTTCAATGTACCTTCAAGATGGGTAGCGACAGCCTGAAAATGCTCCTCCTTAAGGTCCATTGTCTGGTGCGCTTCCCGTAGATCTTTTCCTGTATAGGTATTGGGGCCACCGAATGCCATGGTTAAAAATGCTTTTTGTTTGACGATTTGTTCATCCATGTCGATGGTATCAAAAAAATGGGATATACTAGGATCGGACAAAACTTTACGATAAAATACATCGACGGCTGACTCCACGGCTTGGTGAGCACCAAGTCTTTCAAATAAAGATTTCATTTTTTACTCCTTATTATTTATTATTGAGTTACACGGCAAATTCCAGATCATCACTTAGAGCATGTTTTAAAATAGTTCACCGTTCTTGATGTCCCATGTTCAAGCCATCTTTTAACGGTTAAATCACGACCTTAACACAGAAATATTTCAATATTCCTATCTTCCGGTCGCAATTCAATCGTCCAAACCTGGCCTAAATCTGAGCAATAAATAAGAATAAACTATTTTAAAACACGCTCTTAATAATGGCCAGGTTAGCCGAGACTTCTGAAAGTAAAGTACTGAAAATTCAGAACCTGTAATTTAGTTTTAGGTTTTTTCCAAACAATCTTGAATTACAATAAAATTCTTATCGCAGACCCGCATAGATTTCATGTAATCTTAGAGGGTGTTTTAAAATATTTCAACATTTTTTCCTACTCACATTCAGGCCATCTTTGGACGGTTAAATAACGACTAAAACATCGAAATATTTCAATATTACACCGTTCTTGTCGCCATCCAAGCGTCAAAACCTGACCCAAATCTAAGCATGAAATACTAAAAACTATTTTAAAATACGCTTTAATTAACCGATAATTTATCGTCATAAAATTCTTTAAGATAGAAAGTTTTGCTTAGAGAATAGCTTTAACGCCTTTGGACTATTTGAAATAGGCTACTGTCCTTCGCGCCGCTCCACTGCGTAATTTTTGTGGAATAGAATTCTATAATTTCTGGTATCATTGATCTCAATGAACTGTCGGTTGGAATTAATCTGTATCTGGATCTCATTATATCATTTTGTTGGAGATTTAAAAAGGAAAGTAAATAGTTAGTTAACGTTGTTGACTCATATTCGAATTCCAATACTGATATATTACTTGGATCTGTGAAATCAACCAAGAATGAATGGTAACCGCAAATGGCTAGCGAATTGATCATTACAAATGGAGACTCAGCCGCTGATTTATTACGAGAAGTATACTGGAAGTCTGAAGTTTTACCTTGGCGCGACGTAATGCATGAAGGACCTGTTCCGGTAACCAAGGATTTATCGACATTATCCAGTATTCGATCAAAATATTTAGCTAATAAATATGGCCTCGATCATACCCAAACTTGCCGTAATTTTAACAATAGAGACGATTTACTTCTGAATCACAGTAGATTTGATAACGTGATCCTTTGGTTTGAGCATGACTTATATGATCAACTACAATTGATCCAAATTTTGGATTTCTTCGCATCTAAGCGTGGAGAGAGAACATCAATGTATCTGGTACAAGGTGACGAATTTCTCGGTGAACAGAATTCGAAAACCATTGTTAAATTTAAAAACCGACAACAGCCTGCAATATCTGAACAACTAACTCTGGCACAGAAAGCTTGGTTAGCGTTTCGACAGTCAACTCCGGAATCTTGGGCTGAATTACTTGAGGTTGAAATGGCCTCACTTCCATTTCTGAAATCTGCCGTTCAAAGAATGCTGGAAGAATTGCCATCCTCTGTAACTGGGATTTCCCGCACTCAGCATCAAATTCTCACATTAATTCACAATGGTACATCGCAACCCAAAAAGCTATTTGCGGAATCACAGAAGATGGAAGAAGCCGCTTTCATGGGCGACTGGAGTTTTTTCGATCAAATGTTAAGGCTAATAAATTGCCCCACACCTTTAATTGATGGACTCGAAAAGGCTAAATTCCATCGACCACAAGGAATTGGTAAATCCCAAGAATTTCTTACAAGTACCTTAAAATTGACAGATTTAGGCCAGGCAGTTCTGGATGAAAAGGAAGATTATTCTGCAAAGAATAATGTCGATTTTTGGTGGGGCGGTACACACATTAATAAGGACTATCTCTGGTGTTGGGATGTCAGCGGCAGGTGTCTTGTGAATCCATAAGAGCGTGTTTTAATACATGCTCTAAGCACTCTCGCTATGAAATCCTGTGAATAATCCAGGTTAGTCCATAAAAAATCTTTTTTAACTTCCCAAGGCTGCCTTGGTTTGCCTCCTTAGCCTTTCCCTGCGGACTGTATAGCACAATTTTCGGGTGAAATGCGCAGGATCTCCCCTGCAATACGGTATAAGCTCTCCCAAAAAATACCGTATCTTTCTATCCGAAATACCGTATTTCTACGACTTATGTGATCTGGTTAAAGGAAGTACAATAAAGGTGTCATTAGCAACAGACCCAGAAAAAAAGGCGATGGGCTCACTTAAACTGTAGGAAGCCTGAGCCGTCTAAACTAAAACCCAAAACGTGAAAGGAGGTGATGAAAAAGATCTAGGAACTCAAAACGCAAAATAGTTAAAGAAGTGATTGATTAAAAATCTTAATATCTTAATTCCTAATAACTTAAATAACCTAATAACTTAAGGGAGCTACATCATGAAAGACCATATAAATTCTAAATCGTTAAAAACATTATTTATCATTACCAAGGAAACATTAAAACAACGCCTGCTGAGCACCGCAATTGCGTCTTTATTGCTGGTTTCCGGAATGGCATCGGCTGGTCCGGTCGTCTTCAGTACGTCCGGTAAAAATGCGGCTGATATTCAAGGCACTATTGATGACTACCGGCACTTCCTCGGCGATCTTAATCCGAACGTCGTCGGCTCGTTTGCCGATGGCCGCAGAGAGATTAACTGGGATGGCGTTGGCGATGGGGA
>JAVJHY011605584.1:0-10303 GCA_035593235.1 Phascolosoma agassizii | reverse complement strand
GTATTGAGATTTAGTCAGACGTTTAGTTCTGATGACGACGTAGTCGCGCGCGGCCTCGCGCTCAAGATGGACCAAGGCCTCAAGGCTCATTTGATTCAAGAGGAGAGCGCAGGAATTCTTGCGTGGTGCGTCAAGGGCGCAACTGAGTACATCAAGAACGGCTTGGGCACGTGTAGCACCGTTGAACTTGAACGAAGGCAGTGGTCGGAAGATGATGCCGACTCGTTTGCTTCCATGCTTGCCGAGTGCACTATCACCCGTTCGGATCCAGAAATGCCGCACGACGTTGCAGATTGGAAAATCACGGCCGCAGATCTGTGGGAGGTGTACCGGCGTTGGCTGTACCGCGAGTCCTCTGATGCCTCATACGTAACAAAGGCATTGGGAACGGTGAGGTCCTTATCCCGGAAGCTAAACAACATGATTGCAGTAGACCCACGCTATGCAGGCTTGGTTCCTGACCAAAAGGCGAGGGTGGTCTCCAAGACATCAGGTAGGCAGGGCTCGCGGGCGAAAGCCTGGCGTGGAATCGCATGGAATGAGGAGGGCCTTGCTCTACTTGATGCGTCCACGTTGCCAGCACAGGAGAGTGAGCGTGAATATGGACCTTGACGATGCGTTGTCCCGATGTCCCGATTCCGTCCCGACACTTCTGAGTTGTCGGGACGGACGAAGAGCCAGATTTGTGGCGTTTCGGGGCGATTGTCCCGATGTCCCCATGATTCTTCTAATTGTTCAAGGAGAGTGGAGTAAGCAAACAATGTTTGCGGTAACCGAATTCATTCGGGATATCGGGACAACGGGACACGCAGATCGACCTAGTGGTTGAGCAGACGCGCGAATTCGACGAACAACGGTGATGGGTTGTGGCGTGCATCTGATTCACCACTACCTCACATCCCCCTAGTACCTCTTCCGAATTTCGCACACGCGCGGAGTCTCCCCTTGATTCACGGGGCAGGTCGAGCCCTGTTCATGTCCGAGCAACATGCACGCAGGAGCATTTAATGAGAATCAACGCAAATGACACCATCTGGGTCGTAACGACGCCTAGGCGGCACAGCGAACTCTGCGACATCTGCTTCGAGACAACCCTAGTCAAGTTGCGCGCGCACTTCTGTGTGGGATTCTCGCTCGGCGACAACGACGCCATCTTCACAGAAGAACACGACGCCAAGGCCGAAGCCAAGCGGCGGCTTGATGCAAGGGCGAGCAACGACACACAAGAAGATGTATAGAAGGGAAATATGCGATGCGCATATGGCAACCTAAGTTCAAGGACCGAAATGGCGAGATGAAGCAGGGGCGGAACTACTGGGTTCAGTTCGGTGTCGGCGGGAAGCTCGTTCGCAAGTCATTGCGTACGCGCGACAAGCGCGTAGCCATGATCCGTGCCGGGCAGATGGTAGAAAAGGCAGAACGCGTTGCGTCAGGCGTGTGCGATCCATTCGAGGAACACCGCGAGCGCCCGCTGGCTGAGCATGCTTCGGAGTTCCTGGCAGACCTTGAGAACCGTGGCGTATCGGACGGCCATGCCAAGGACCGTGCGTTGTGCTTGAAGCAGTACCTGGACGCCTCCAAGGCCAAGAAGCTGGCGCAGGCCGACGTAGTAGAGGCGCAACGATGGTTGGCTGACATGGCCGTCAGTGGCCTCTCTGCGCGCTCCGTGAACAAGCGTTACCAGACCCTGAGACAGTTCGGTGCGTGGCTCGTGCGTACACGTAGGGCATCATTCGACCCGTTTCAGGGGATCTCATCACGCAACGAAGCGATCGATCGTAGACGTGTGCGTCGAGCGCTTTCAGCGAAGGAGTGCGAGCAGTTGCTAAAGACTGCGAGGACGCGTCCATTGGTGCAGGCAAGAACTAAGCGAACGCGCACGGGCATCACTGAGATCGAGCACGCGCGTCTTACGTCCCTCGGCGAGACGCGAGCGTTCATCTACGCGTTCGCGCTTGGCACAGGGCTCAGGCGTGGCGAGCTACGCGGACTGTGTTGGCACGACTTCGACGAGCACTTCACTCAGGTCACAGTGCGCGCGAGTGTTGCTAAGTCCAAGCGCATGCAGTCGCTTCCTCTGCGTGGTGATCTGCGAGATGGCCTTCATGACCACAGGGATCGAATGAACGAAGCCAAGCAAGGCGTCGATGTGAGTGACCTAGTGTTCCCCGGCGCCGCGTTCCCGACGCACCGAACGTTCCGCGCCGACCTCGTATACGCCGAGCTCGATGGCGACGACGATCAGGGGCGAGTCGTTGACTTCCACAGCCTCAGGAACACGTTCATCACCGGTCTATCGGTCGCAGGCGTCCACCCTCGCGTTGCGCAGGCCCTAGCCAGGCACAGCAAGATCGAACTGACGATGCAGGTCTATACCGATGTGAAGCTGTTGGATCTACGCGCGGCGGTCGAGTCGACGACGCCCACGTCGCCACGTGTTGGCGAGGACAAGATAGGGGAAGCCCGTAGCGCATAAGATGCAGGTGCGGCACACGCGGGCACGGGGCGCGCGTAGCTAGAGGGGGGCGGGGTAGCGGCGTGTCGGGAACTTACTCACTTGTGGGTTATGCGGCAGGAGTGGTGCGCCAACCAATCGATAGCGAATTCATGGGGTAAATGAGATGTAACTTCTTCCAGCATGACTCGATTTTCCGATCAGCTAAAGGCGAACTATGAGTATGAGACGATCGCGTACTTCATCAATTTTACGCGCGATGCGGGCGGGCCTGCGTATGAGCTAGTTCGATTTCAAGAGCGTCCTGACACAATCATCATGAGCGATTCCGACCAAGTCGAAGTGGGGGCTGAGATCACGAGAATCGTCACTCCAGACGATGCCATAGCCCGCCGGGCGATAGGTCAGATGCGCAGAGAATTCGAGCGTCGTCTAAGCGCCGTCTCAGAGGGTGGTGCTATTGAACTCTATAGTGGGAGTTGTCCGGATTTTCGCTCAGAAGGGCTGGCGAGACTATTCTCATCGTTTGACGCGGCTGTCGATGCCGCAGGGGGAGTGAGGTTGTTTGTCAATCGCCTCCCTGAGGGAGTTTGGGAATTTGGAGGAACACGATTTCGATTCATCTTCAGTGATTCGACTCCTTGGAAAGCGCGCGTAAATGCTGTTCAGCTGCCACTTCGATCGCACGTAGATCCGGAAGAGTTAAACGAACTGCTATTGAGCCGTATTCGAGCAAAGGTGTCCGCAGCAGCCAAGTATCCATGGTCGGGACCTTTGTTCTTAATCGTCCGAAACACGTATCAACCGTTCATGCCTACGCGCTCTACGTATGAAGAGATAGCCAGATTAGACACGAGTGTGTTCGACCAAATGTGGGTTGTCAATCATCGAGAAAACGTCGTGGATGCATCACCGCCTCAGCCACGTTTGGTGCATCTCGCGTGAGTGTATGGTGCTGAGCTCTGACAATGGAAACCCGAAAACGCTTTGGGGTGGGCAGCTTCATGCCGACGGCAGGCCTTTCGGCGTCTGTGCAGCCGTCGAGTCCACGGCGCCGAACCGTTGCCTCGTGTTGGCGAGGACAAGATAGGGGAAGCGCGTAGCGCGTGAGAAGGCATCGCTTGCCACTCGCCTCTCAATCGAGGTGCGCGGAACATTAGTGCGAGATGCATGGGACACTGCGACTAGGACTCCTTGGAAAAAAGCTCTTCGATCACATGTCGTTCTCGCCCAAGGCCCATGAGTTTTCTAAAATCGATGCCAAGTGTTCGCGACGCCGAATGACTACTTGAGGTGTCCAATCAGGTTCGTTGATAATCTGAGTGGTAAGCGCAAATGTCGTCGCAGTAGAGGCTGAAAAATACTCGCGCTTCTTACGCTCGAATTCGAAGTTGTTGGCGGCGCTGTTCTTTCGGCGCGAGAGCAATGCAAGATTTCCGATGCAGTGGACCAGATCTGCGCGCTCTTCAGCATTGGGGAAATTGGTCAGCCATTTACTGTTCGGAGGAGGTGTCTGTGGAAGCACATGTTCGATGGTGATGACTCGGTGTTCGTAGCGAGCGCCTTCATCCGAAAGCAGGCCGTCTAGGCGAAGCAAGAGTGGGCGACGAACACGTACTGTCTCGTATACAGGCCCTCGTAGCCATCTCCGGACACGCTTTGCCTCTTCGCTTTGGATTTCGATCGGGGAACCCGGTGCATTCCATTTTGAGCCGCTATCAATTGCGCGAATCAATGCTCCATAGCGACGTGCGCGCGTCGTAATGTTGTCGCGATTGATGAACTGGACGTAGGCGAGGCGTTCGAGACGGCGAAAGAACTCCGCGCGTAGTGCGCTATCGAGGTTCAGCTGCATAAATTGAAGTGCAGGTGCCACCCAATCATTGTTGTCAAGTAGGTGAAGAAAGCGAATGTGCCGGTCGACTTTCGCAGAGTATTCATCGCTACCAGTACGCCCATCGAGGACGTCGCGGAAGTGCGTAGCGTAGGGATTGAGTACGTCATCGATGAAGGCAGCGGGGTTGGCGCTCGGCCTAACATGAGTTCGAAACTCTTCTGTCAGCGCTCTGCGCGCCTTGTCTCGGGCGTACACCATTCGGATGTGCCCGAACAACTCCTCGAAAGCGGAACGGCCCAGGTCGCCCTCGATGGTCTCCCAACGTTCGGTATAGGCGTCAGCCTCGCCTTTGTCGATACCGCCAATCACTTCAGCCTTCAGGATGTCGGTTGCCGTCAAGTCGAGGCCACGGTCGTTCATCACCGAGAAAATCCGGTAGGCGGATTCCTTGTCTGAGGCAGCCACTACGACGAGAAAACAACGTTGGGCCATAAAAGCACCGAGGCGGTCTCGTTTCTCTGTCGTCAATTCGCGGAGACTGGTCAGGAAACAAATCGCATTTTCTCTCATGTTCTTCTGGCTGTCGCGCAACTCGTGGCCGTCAGTCTCTAGCGCCTCTAGACCGCCTCTCTCTTGGACGTTCTTGCGAAAGAAACGATCGTCTCTCGAGCGAACTTGAAGTCGGTATCGGTCCTTCGTTCCTCGGAACGCATCACCCCGCTCACAGATGAACCGCTCAAGTTGCCCCGCGGCTTTTTCTTCTTGGCAGAGTTCGCGGAGAGCCGCGAAGAGAATTGTCAGAGTGGTTACTCGCTGCTGGCCGTCCACGACTTCTGAATCTGGGGATTCGGGATGCTTGATAAGCACGATACTTCCCAGGAAGTATGGCGGGAGGCTACCAACCTGGTCTTCGGACGGTCCGATAGCTACGAGCAAGTCGTCTAGCAAAACCTCTGCTTCCTCGGTCGTCCATGCGTAGGGGCGTTGGTAAGGGGGGATCGAGAACGCGTAACTATCACTGAAAACAGCGTCGAGGGTCTGCTCTGTTGCGTGGAGTGTTTGTCTCATCTATGGAGTCCCCTTCAAGGTTGTCGCCGAGCTAAGACTGATCTCGCCGTCGATGCTGATGATGGTATCTCGACCCGAGTGCGCGGACTAGCGAGCGCTGACCTTCCAGTCGTTGGGTGAGCGGCGTAAGTAACCGCACCGAATACGTCCTTCTCGACACTGCGGCTTTGCTCGCTGAGGACTGGCGGTGGACTTCCACAGCCTCAGGAACACGTTCATCACCGGGCTATCTATCGCGGGCGTCCATCCCCGTGTCGCTCAAGCCCTCGCAAGGCACAGCAAGATTGAGCTGACCATGCAGGTCTACACCGATGTGAAGCTGTTGGATCTACGCGCGGCGGTCGAGTCGACGACGCCCACGTCGCCACGTGTTGGCGAGGACAAGATGGGGGAAGCCCGTAGCGCATAAGAGGCAGGTGCGGCACACACCGGATGCGAGAGTGCACGGAGCATGTTGAGAGTAGCGGACCAGAGAATGGCCGTGCAACATACTGAACTCGCATTGGTAAGAGTGTCTTGTCCTCACGCTACTCTTTGGAACAGGAGGGTTTCTCGTGGAAACTTATGTGATTGTCGTGGCACACCTGGGCGCCGTGCTCGGCCTGCTGGCCACAGGATTCAACCTATACGCAATGGTCATAGACCGACGCCGGGATCAGCCTCGCCTTGTGGTCTCGGCTCGGGTACGTAATCTAGTCACGAGTGGCCTGGCGGAGTCTGACCGAGAGGGCACGCATCTAATCGTGAACGCCGTGAATGCGGGTCCTGGTCCTATTACGGTCATGAGCTGTCTAGTAGACATGGATCTTTTGCCGAGGGGCGAGCGAAGGTCTCTCTTCATTGCTGAAGCTGCGCCAGAGCGTCCTCCTCTCGAGTTAGGCCATGGACGCAGCATCACGTTCATGTATCGCCTGGACACCGAGTTGCTCCCGAGCATGCCCACAAAGGTGATGGTCTTTGACTCGCTGGGCCGGGAGTGGGGGCCGAGCAAGAAGAACTTTCGAGAGTTCCTTTACAACGTTGGTAGTTACGTAGAGACCAACGACGTCACTTTCTGAGTTGGGGCGGGGATACGTCCGTATTCGTCGTTAGCCCCGCCTACCGGTCAACTTGGTGGCGCCTCCCGTAGCTCTGATTCGTTTCGTGTATTCCATACTCGCGTGCGCGCATAGTCACGCAGATCGCGTCCAAGGCCGTCCATCCCCGGAAACAGGGAGCGCTGTGTCACGTTCATTGCTCGAAGCCGTGCCATGAACTCGGGCTTCTTCTCTGCCGAGATCACGATCCGCGCATAGCGGTCAGACGTTTTGAGGGCCGACTCAATCATCGGGGCGTGGTCCCCAAGTACATCCGGTGAAACGGTAAACGCTGCTTGCTGCGCACTCGATCGGTCGGTGTCATAGCGCGCCTCGATTGGATAGACCACACTTGATCGACTCGACTCCGCGGCTAGCGCCGCGCCATCTAGTCTCCCACCAAGCTCCGTTGATTTTGTTTCTAAGAGCGATGACGACACGATCCATATGCACCCATCCAGGCCCTCCGCCTGCTCAACAGCGAAGTAGAGCGCTACGAATGGTGAGAGTGTCCAGTCCAGCAGGCGAGTCGGGCAGCTGTAGTGCTGCATGATCGCCCACCACGCCGGATCCTGCCATGTGCTACTTACGACCGACAGCGCCTCGGCGTTCAGGTGGTAAGTCTTTTCGAACCGGCGCCTCATTCCGTATTCGATTCCGTGCGCTTGTAGACGGCTCATCTCTTCACATCTGAGGATGCGAGTCAGCGTCGGCTCGAGTCCCCACGATTCACTCGACTGGCCTCGGAAGTACCAGTCCATCGAGTCTTGCTCAAGGCGCAGACTGCTCGCATAGTTAAGAAAAGTAGCCCAGTCATCAATGCGGTGTTCAGTCCATGCCATGTTTGGATCATAGATAGATCGTCGGACACATACCGCGTGCCTTTGGAATTGATTCGTTTCAGTGGACTCCTTCGTGCACCGCGCACAACTCATGGTTCGATCTGCGTTCAAAGTCGGTCAATCGAGCGTTGATTGTGACCGACTTATCGATTCCGCATGTGTCACATCGTGCGAGCCGCTATACTCTTGGCGTGCGAACACTCGGACGAAAGGTGCAGAATGTCTTGGCAATCAGCATCGCAAATTAATTGGTCCACCTGGGGCGCGGGAAATTTCACCTGGAACATTCCCATGAGATGGCGGAAGAAGGGCCAGGGAGGAACCGTCTTCACTGGTTCGCTTGGCCCCTATAAACAAGAGGTGGTCGCTGTTCCTACCCCGATTGGGCGTCAGATTATGACAAAGTATGGGGCGAGCCATCCGGAGGCGCCATGAACGTATCCATCAGGTGCGGCGGTTTGAAATGGACTGTAGGGTTCGCGATTTGTGTCGTCATGTTCGGGCTGGCAGTCTCTGTTTCCTTTGGGGACGACCTCCGGGATTGGCGGAAGAGGGCTGACGAAAGTGTTCGGCTGTCCATCAAGATAGGTAACGTCAAGGCCATCCTCGATACTGAGCGCCGCATGCGCGACGAGCTGCTTCAGAAGCAGCCCGACCTCTATTGCGAGGCGGTTGCGGATCTGTCGGCTGCATGCGAGAGATTGAGAGGATCTGGGCCTTCTTCCGCAGAGTTGAACTCGATGGTCTTGAATGCGCTACGCGTCGTCCGCCCTCGCGTGCGAGTTTCTAAGTGGAGTGAGTTGGTGCTTAGCGCAGCAGCCTACGCGCCGCGATGGAAAGGTAAAGGTGAGGAGGAAGAACTCTCAATTTGGAAGAGACGACGTTTTGAGTTGGCGCAGTTGATTTTGAACTCGATAGGCGAGGTCCGTCGTGCGATAGATCCGAAACTCGATCCCAGTGTTCGAAAGAATTGGCCTGGGAAGGTGCAGCTTCCCGATGGCGTGGATGGAATCACCGGGATGAGCCCTGAGAATATAGCAGATCCAGTGTTACGAAAACAATACTCAGATGCGCTGGATAGGAAGAGGCGAAAGGATGCAGTACTTAAAGAACAGTTCATGTTGCGGGGGTTGGATAGGGAGCAGACGCCACTCCTCATGAGTGCGGTAACATACATGTATAAGGCTGATCCTAGGAGTCCGAACGAGTTGGACGGTCTCGCTCGAACCTCATCTTTGTCGGAATCTGAGAAGTCGTCACTATTGTCCTTGGCAAAGAAGCTCCGCGACTAGCCGTGCTGATTCCCGCATCATTGTGCACTATGCATGTGCTGTCCGAGCGCTCGGACACGCAAGCACTTGGCATTGGACGCGAGGGCTTAGTTCACAGGAGAGCGCGAACCATTACGCACCACTCGCGAGCACGCATGCCATCGCGAGATTCGCCATACTCTTGGCGAAGGAGCACTCGGACGAAAGGTGCAGAATGTTGTGGCGATCAGCACTGTAGTCCGAGGTGTCAAGATAAAGTCGAAGAAAAAAGGTCCGACTCCACCACCGAAATAGAAGAAGAAGGTGAGTCGCACGTACTCGTGATTCAGGCCTGAACCAGGCTGTCGACCCAAGGAATTCAGGATGTCAAATGATGTAGGTCTATCTTATCCCAGTGAATCACTCCGAAGCGCGTTGGAAGACCATCGTAAGTGGATCGAGTCTTCGAGGGCAACGGGGTTGCGCTTTGCGATGACCAGGGAGAGCTTTGCACGCATAGATTGGGGGCACAGAGTAAATCTCCAAGATGCACTGTTACAAGATTGTACCTTTCGGTACTGTGCATTTGTGTACACGTCATTCGACAATGCCGATTTGAGCGGCTCGGAGTTTTTTGGGTCGCTTGTATCGGGATGTTCGTTGGTGGGGGCGAACCTTAATGATGTGAGGCTTGTTAGTACTAAACTCCATGGCTCAGAATTCCACCAGGTTTCAGGTGAGAGGTTGAGCGGGGAAAATGCCGACTTTCAAGGCGCGAGTTTCCAGGATTCAAAGATGACTTCGGCAAACTTTTTGCGTTCGGATTTTGAGGACTCGGATCTTGTGAGGGTTGACTTCGCAAACGCGTCGCTGGTGGAGGTGGACTTTGGGAGAACAACGGTCCAAGATTGTGATTTTGCTGGATTAGACTTTCGTCACTCAGATCTTACTGAGGCGAAATTCACAGATACGAGTCTTCGCGGAGCCAGGCTAGATGGAGTCTGCTTCGATGACGCTGTGTTCAAGTCGGTAGATTTCTCGTTAGTCAAGTATGACGAAGAGAGTCTCAAGGGCGCCTGTAACAATGTGCAGGTTGAAGGGTGCCGCGGCAGCAAAGAGTTTCTGCGCTTGTTGGGGGGATAGTGGATGGGGATTCGCATGGATACGGAGTCATCTCTAAACGAATAGCCCTGTCAATCGTTTTTGTCGGATTGGACTGCTCTGTTGTCGCTCCGGTCGACGGCTTGTCGTTCATCCGTGCTGATTCTCGGAACATTATGCATGATTCGTTCGAGTACTCGTATCCACCCACGACCTCTGGCCTTCACCACATCAGCCCCCTGACCAACTAGCCCCGTCAGCCTTGTCCATGTCGTAATCAGGCTGAACGTATGCCCTCACGCTGCACGTCGTTGCATTTCGCTGACGAAAGTAAGGGACCCGTGTCACTTGGGAGCCATGCGCCCGAAGTGTGCAGGGACGCGCAACTTGGGGCAGCCACACGCAATGAAGTGTGGCGGGAGTGACGGGACTCGAACCCGCGACCTCCGGCTTGACAGGCCGGCGCTCTAAACCAACTGAGCTACACCCCCGATGTTTGGGAGGGCGGATTCTAGGGCGTGGAGGGCGGGGGTCAATCATGAAAACTGGGTTGGTTGGGGCGGTGTGAGGTGATTGGGGAGGGGCAGAGGCGCCGTGAGCGGGAGGATTGCCCCTGGGGGAGAGACTGGGGGCGGCTTGTATCGGAAAGTCGAATCTCTCGCGCTCGGTAGGCG
>JAVJHY011605473.1:0-10303 GCA_035593235.1 Phascolosoma agassizii | reverse complement strand
GCAGTGGCCGAACCGCTTGCACTCACCGAAGTGATGGCCACATCGGTGACCGTAACGGTGATGGTCTGCGAGTCCAGCCCGCCGTTACTGTCACTGACCTCGACGATGACTTCATAGTCATTATCCATGTTGCTGTCGGTCGGGCTCTCATAGTCGGGGGGGGTGACAAACGTTAACGCACCCGTTGTGCTATTAATGCTGAACTTTGTCTCGTCCAAGCCACCGTTGAGTGAATAGCTCGGCACCCCGCCGTCGACGTCAGTACTGGTAACCGTAGTTACCGCCGTGGCGTTTTCCACCACATTCACCGCAGCGTTCGCCCCGCTACCGTTGGAAGTGATCACGGGGTCGTCGTTGACGCCGTTGACCGTGATTGGAATGTTGTCGGTATCTGTCGAGGTGGGTTCGACAGCGAGATTGCGAATTTCTGTGGCTGTGAGAACACGATCATAAATACGGGCGCCATCGATCAGACCATTGAAATCAAAGTTATTGTCGGAGTCGCTGGCATTTGCCCCGATTCGAGTGTTCGACCCATTCACATACGAAATAGATGAAGTCGCCGTATCGGAGGCTGCGAGGACTCCATCGATGTAAAGAGACTGTGCATTGCCGGCATCATCAAAGGTGAACGCAATGTGATGCCAAATGCCATCAGCAAGGCTCGTGCTGGACCCGACATACTGATGAGTCGTGCCGTCATAAAAGACTCCAGTCACGCCTGCACCCGCATCATCGACACGAAGTATCACGTTGTTGCCAAGCGAGATGACTTCGCCCCCAAAGGTATCGACACTTGAGTAATTGACCCACGCGGAAAGCGTGATGTTAGCTGGTGATCCAAACAGGGCTCCAGCTCCCGTAATATCCACATAATCATCATTCCCATCGAAACTCAAAACATTCCCGCGCGTGGCGTCGTTGTTTGTGACGGCACCATTCACCGTTCCGTCATTTGTGCCACCGGGACTGTCGTCGTTACCCAAATCCCCAGTATTGTCAAAGGTGTAATCGCCGAGAAGATTGCTGTCTTCATTCAATGCGGTGAGGGTCAGATCATCAGTGGTCATTTGAATAATGGCCGCACCATTGAAATCTTGGTTGCCGATAAAGCTCAGGCCATCTAACGCCGCATTGATGTTCGTAAGCGTCCCTTCGAAGGTCATGGTGGCATCTGCTGTGCCGTCCCCAGTGCTAAACGTCAAGCCCGTTACTTGGGACAGCGTCATCGTGCCGTTCGTCGCGGTCAGGGTGACACGCAAAGGATTACTCCCCGCATCGCCATCCGCGATTGAAATGAGGTTACTGTTCGCACTATTAAAGATGAGCATGGTGTCTTCATTAACCGCCTGCGCACCGGGCACGTTGTTCAAAGGCGTCTCATTGACCGCAGCCGCAGTCACATTAAGAGAAAATTCTGATGTGTCCCCGTAATTTCCACCGCCCAAATCGACCGTAGCTGTGGCGGTGACGAACTCACCGACTGCCACGGCCGCGGTCAAAGTCGTGCTGAATGTTGCATCGCCTGATCCATCGGTGGTGACCGTTATGAAGCCCAGATAGTTTTCGCCTTCGCCGTGATTGGAGGGATCTTCTCCCGTCACAATGGTGTTTCTAAAGAACTCAACCCGATAATCCTGATTCAAGCCTTCTGTATCAAGCGTACCTGCAATCGTGATCTGGGTTGGAGAATCAATATCCACCTCCGTCAACACGGGGAAGTTTTGGAGATTATTGGCGCCTGTGTCACCATCGCCGGCATCGTTGTTCGTCACGCCGTCATTACCCAAATCGATACCTTGTCCTGTATTGAGAAAAGTTGAATTGCGTCGAATGGAATTTCCGCTGCCAGCGGAAGAACTTAATCGGAGCCCATCTCCTTGGTTGTTAGCAATGGTATTCCCAGCCAATGCGGTCGCGCCGCCAATCGTGTTATTGGCCGAACTATTATGTAACCAAATGCCGGCACCATTATTTTGAAGATCGAGGGTGCCACCGATATCGGTACCGATAAAGTTGCCAGCAATCGTGTTGCTTGAGCTGTTATTGAGTTCGATCCCGTGACTGTTATTTCCAGAAATCACATTTCCGGCATCAGTGACGGTGCCGCCAATGATAGTACCGGAGGCGCTGGCTATAGCGATCCCACGACTGGTATTTTGGAGGACAGTTGTTCCTAAGTAGTCGGTGCCTATGTAATTACCTTGGATGATAGTGCCAGTGGCCCCGCTACTATCAATGATAATTCCACGCCCGGTATTTCCAGAAATGATGTTTCCTGCGCCACTGCCGGTTCCACCAATCGTATTGTTAGCCGCGCTACTGGAAATACGAATCCCATCAATCTTATTCCCTCGACTGAGAGTGCCCGTCACATCCGTACCAATGTAATTGCCTCGAATAAAATTCCCATCTGTGTTCAGCGAACTAATTTCCACGCCGTTATCAGCATTTTCTGAGATGATATTGCGGTCGGCAGGTGTGGTTCCACCGATCGTATTGCCGGTGGCCCCGCCACGAATATGAACTCCGTCACCGACATTTCCCAGACCCGCCACGGTTCCCGTCGTATCCAATCCAATATAATTCCCAGCAATGGTGTTGGTGTCCGAGTTGTCGATACGGATTCCATCCCGATCAAATTGATTGATGGCCAAGCCACGGATTGTGCTGCCATCACTGCCGTTATAGAGCCGTAAGCCATCTACCCCTGCTCCAGCGCTGCTGCCATCCAGTTCAATGAGAGGAGACCCCGCAAACCCAGATTGTGTCGTTCCATCGATGATGACCGTATCATCGATATCATCTAAAACCGATCCCAGCGTAATGGTTTGAACTCCTCCTCCCCCAATCGCAAACGAAATCGTATCGGTGCCGGTGGTATTATTGGCAGCCATGATCGCTTCGCGAAGAGAGATCTGGTTGTCGGTGCCTTTGTCAGCCAATAACGCACTGATCGAAGACGTATCTCCATGGCGAACATCCAGATTGTTATAATCAGCCGCAGTATCCACGACAAGCGGATTGCTCGTGGCAAAGAGTTCATCAATATCTGCGGCTGTGAGGGCTTGATCGTACACCCGAACGTCATCGATTAACCCATCAAACCACCATCCAACAAAGCCTGAGTTGTTACGCACGCCAATTTGCATGGTATCGAGGAGGTCCGACATGGGGTTCACGCTAGAAAAAAATGCGCTAGATATTTCATTTCCAGCTAGATAGTTGAGGGCAGCTCCTGTAATGTGAATTCCGTCCACAAACAATTTATTTCCCGTTCCATCCACAGTGACCGCCACGTGATGCCATGCCCCATCATTGATTGCCGGTGATGCATCCACATCAACGAGTCTCGCCCCAGAAGCATCATCCACCCTGTAAAAAAGATTGCCATTATCCATTGCTAATGTCGCGAAATTACCACCCACGGAGTTACTGATGCTGAAAATTGTGCGAAGACCTGTATCGGTAAAATTCACCCACGCCGCGATGGTTCCTTCATTAATACTACTAAAGTTACTGACATGACTCGAGAGGTCGACAGAGTCCTCGGGAGGGATGTCATCATCTAGGGAGAGTTTCCCACCACCAATCTTGTTGGTCCCTGAGAGGGTATCGATCGAAGCTCCATCCGTGAGAGTGCCGTCATAGCTAGGGATAGTGGAATCATCTGCATTGACATCAAACGTCCAATGCCCCTTTAAGCCGGTTGTGATATCGAGGACGCCGGCAAAAGCTGCTTGGGCCTGTTCTTTGATAATTACTGCACTTTCAATTGTGCCGGTCTGGACTTCAAGATCCCAATCCCCACCAAGTTCGACGTAGCCAGTCAGATCATCACTGACAGCGATATCTGCACCAGTAAACTCGGCTAGGAGAGATGCAGCTTCCCGCCCGACTTCTCCTTCCCCAAAATTACACCCATAGATGAGCCAATCAGCTTCGTCGGTTAACGCCTGATTAATAGTGGCCAGTTCATCGGCATATTCCCCCTGCATGGACGACATGGACAGGGTTCCGGTGCCTACGTACAACTCTCCTTGATTGCCATGCGAGATAATATGAATGGCATCAATGTTCGTGCGCTCGCCAAGAATTTCTGAGATTTGTTCGATACCATCGCGGGTGGAATCCAACAGTATCGCTTCGACGCTCGGATCAATCCCAAGCAGCAAAGTTTGATAGTCATCGACGCTAGTATCAATAAACACAATTTCTTTTCGATCCGAAGGCGCCCCCACAGTCGACAAGGCCGAGAAGAGGTCAACGTTGTCGGTCAATGGATTTGAAAATGTCTTCGTGTCCGAATCAACGTCGGCTGCTTGGAGGTCATGAGCTTCAGTAGACGAATCTTGCGTGTTCTGATCTTGGACCACTTCCGCACCCGTCGCTATGGCAGCACCGTCAAACATGATGCGTGGCTCGAGAGCCTCAAGCGTACCAATTTTACCGGGCATGCTGAATTCTTCCGACGATCTCGTCTTATTCTCTTTTCTGGCTCCTGCCCGAGACTGAGACGACATGCCGTTTTTCTTTTTGACGGCATTCATCTTGGCAGGTTTGCGCAACGTTTTTTTCATAGTTCGTTTCATCGTAAAATCATGAGGATTTGCAACATTCTTACGAGAACTCAAAACTCTCACCTCACGAGGTCACACTCGTAGAATGAAGGTATAGTCCCCCACCTCCTTATCGGGCATCGAGGACAGCCAAATTAGTACATTGGGAAGGGTTTTTCCGCGTTGCCTTGGGAACGATGGTTATTACTGTCGGTTATGTCAGATGAGGAGAAATTTCTGTTATTTTTGCAGAAGGAAAAACATTAATCCATATCTAAATAGTAAGGAATAGCAACAGATAATCGAATTATTTCACGCGCGTTGCCACCTTAACTAGCAAAAACCCTTTCTGTGAAAATTCGAGAGGAATTCAACATACAACCAGAGGACCGAGTAGAGTTTTTAGTAAGGCCAGGGAATGCCGCGGCTTTCACCAAAACGATGAAAAAACAGATCCCAGAAAAAATTTCAGAGGATGAGGGCGGTGAAGATGAATTCTCGTTGATAGATGTGTGGTAGAACGGGAAAAACGGTCGAAAATTTCAGAGAAATAAAATTTTGCCTTTTTTATGTCTCTCTTTTTTCTTCTGACTCTTCACTTCACCTACATTCCACTTTCCCGAATGAAGACGGCCGCAACATGCTCCCACAATTGTCGTAGGACACTGCGAGATTCTCCTTGGATATGAACCAGCCCGCGCACCGCTTGCGTCCATTTTTCTCCAGAATCGTCTACCTCAAGGGCCACCCGATAGATCGAAGCCTCAGGCTTCAGGTTCCCTTGTTCATCTTGTCGAACTGGTACTGGACCTGAGTAAATCGAAGCCAGATACGACAGAGAAAATTTCGACTCATCAACCTGACGCAGATCCTGTAGGCGGCTGCGGCGGGCCCTAAGAGCTGGATTATCGGCATAAAACCATCCTTCATTGCCCGGGGTGAGACGAACTTGCTGCTCCTCCGTGGCATAGGCTTGGACGACCATTTCTTCAGGATTGATTAAGTGGACAAGAGGAAGTTCTGAGTTGACCCATCGTCCTTCATGCAGCGAAGACGCCAAATCCGTTACTAAGCCAGCAAACGGAGCACGTAAGGTTAATTGATCGCGAACCTTGAGTAGGCCCACCATTTCATTCCGTCCTCCTTGAAGCGTCTCCCATAAGACTTGATGATCATCACGATCATCTTGATAGGCTGCTTCACGTTGCACACGCATTTCCAAACCTGCAAGACGCACCTCCAACATGTGAATCTGCTGGTCGAGATTGGGCGATTGCAAGAGCAGAAGGATCTGGTCTTTTTCCACGTAATCACCCTCCTGCACCTTCACCTCAAGAATTTTCGATGGAACTGAAGAAAAAATCGTCGCGCGGTCACGAGCCTCTAAGACAGCAGGAATGGCCACCATTCGATCTAAGGGAAGTAACCCAAAAATGAGCACCACAACCACGACAGCGCCCACCACCCGCCCACGCCATGATTGCATCACTTCTTCACGTCGTTTCCACCACACTTGCACTTCTTGATACATGGGCCAAGCCAGAAACCATCCGATTTCCACGACGAAAAGAAAGATCCCTAATACCTTGAAAAAGAAGTGATACACCAATACCGCAATTCCTAAAAACATGATCGCCCGATACACCCAGATCGCCCAGGCATATCCAGTAAGAATTCTTTGACGAGGTCGAGGAAGCGCTTCCGGTGGGGCATCACCCCACCCAAACAGCCATTCGCGCATCTTCCATTGTCCAAAGGCAAAGGCCCGTGATTGTAAGTTTGGGACACCCAACCAATCTGAGAGGACATAATACCCATCAAAGCGAAGCAGCGGATTCAAGTTGATGAACAGACCCATGATCCAACTGGTCGACGCCAAGACGAAGAGGACGCTCTTCAACACGCCTTCTGGGCACAAGTGCCACAAAAATGTCGCGATCATAGCCATACTTAATTCAACGACCGTGCCTGCGGCGGCGATGGCTGCCCGCTGTTTCCGCGAGGTCAACTTCCAGGAATCGGTCGTATCGGTATACAACACGGGCACCATGATGAGAAATCCAACACCCATGGTTTGGATCTGGCAGCCATATCGAGCAGCCGTGTAAGCATGCCCCAATTCATGCAAAATTTTGATTCCGACTAATCCCAACATGTAGGCTGTGAGACCTTGTGGTGAGAAAAAATACAAGAACGTATTGGCGAAGGATTCCCATTGCCTCACGATCCCAATACAACCAATGACACCCAAGGTGAGCACACACACCAAAGCGGTTTTGGTGAAAAGAGGCGCCACAATCGGCAAGGTTCTTTGCAGAAAACGATCAGGGTTGAAAAGCGGAATTCGAAAAAAGAGATAGGTATGGAGGAGTTTAAGCAGCCAATGTTGCTTGGCCTGTTCGGCTTGTGCGAAGAGCCCTTGGCTTCCACCCATCGGTGCATCTCTCGTCAAGTTGTGACGAAAGAGGAACTGAGTCAGTTCCATGACATCTTGCTCCGTCACCTTAGCCGTGGTCGAACGAGAGACTGATTCAATGAGGCGTGAGATAGACCCTAGATGCCATTGGGAAAGTAATTGAAAAGCTGCCCACCCAATTTGAAAATATTGGTGCCGAACCGGATCGAAGATATTCCAGGTAGGAACCCCTTCTGCAGTGGGTGTCCCCGAGAGAATTTGCAGGTCATCCCGCAGAGGGGGAAGAGCCACATCTTCTTGTGATAATGACTGTAGTGGTGTCGCCATTACCAGCCTATGGTTTGGCGAAAAACTGACAGGGGTCGACGGAATAAATAGAAAAAGAGTGACACGCGATCCCCGTAGATCTTGGCCGTGCCCTGCCAACCAATACGCATGACTTCGGGAGGCTCCGTGACTTCTGCTTTCACACGATAGGCTAATTCATTCGTGGGCAAGACCTCGGCATGGTAACTAGCATGGGTCAGTATAGCCGGAATGGCTTGCAACGGATCAGCATCTAAGTAGATCTCCACCTCTGCACCTTCTCGCAGAACAATGGCATCTTCCACCGGCAGATCGATCTTCAACTCATATTCATCAGGATTGGCCACTTCCATAATCCGTTCACCAATGACAACCGGTTTTCCTACCCAGTCCGATTTATCACCAAAAAGAACAATACCCTGTCGTGCCGCTTTGACTTCAACTTGTTGTAAGACTTCCCAGGCATAATCTCGCTCGGCTTCTTTCAATCGCACTTCGGAAGCCTGCACAGGCATTCCAGCTCCCGTTTCTTCATCGAAAAAGGCTCCCTGCGTCACCTTCCGGTATTCCATAAACCCTACTGCTAAGTTTTTCTCAGCCACTTCATAATCATTGCGAAACTTTGTGTCCTCATACCGAAATAAGGTTTCCCCTTTTTTGACGACGGTATTTGGTTGAACCATAATCTCGGCAATCACCCCATCTAAGGGAGCAGTCATGACGGCAGGCTCTCGAGCCACCACTTCAACCGGAGCTAAGGTGGACAGATGCACTGGCACACACATGACCCCCACCAACAAGACCAATCCTAGCCACAGCCAGCGTTTCGACATAGTCCAATTCTTCACGGAGGTCTTTGTTTTCCCCAACGCATTCCAGGCATGAGCCACTGTGTCAGCAAAACGCCGAATCATTTGAATTTCGGCGTCATGCCATGAGCGCTCCCGTGCCAACCACATGCCCCCCATCACCTGTTGATTGCCCCACCTGATGGGACACCACAACACATGAGGAAACGCAAATCGTCGCCAATCGGCTTGTAGGTGCTTAGGACATTGCTCAACACTCAAATGACAAGGCATTTGCAAAGCTTTTTGGTCTAAAAGACTGGCGACCACTTCTTCTATCCATTGCACCATGGGGGATTTTCGGTCGACCACTGCCACGCTCGACACCACTTCTACTTGACAGACGGACCCTAGATGTCGACCCATGGAAAAAACGCAGGCTTGCCGAAACGCGACGATTCGCCTTGTTTCATTGGCTAAAAGAAAACAGAGCTCTTTGACTGTTTGGGCAGCACGCACCTGACTTTCTAGTTGAAGTAACGTGACAAGAAGATGCGAATCGATTTCCGGCCCTTTCCCTAATGGAGCTTCAGGTTCAGCAGATGATGAAGGAGCTGCAGAGGTTGTGGCTTGGGACGGAGGATCCATGACCTGGGCTCCCGTAGACGACCGGCTGTCTTGTTGAAGTTCAGGACTCATCTAGTTATTCAGATTCCTGCCTTTGTACGACTCTGGCTAGTCAAACACGGGACTTTTTTCATGGAACGTGCTATTTGGCTGACGCCGTCGAAGGACGAGGAGTGGTACTTGGCGTAAACGGGGACTTTTTGGGTTTGGTCGACACGGTTCGATCCAAAAACCTCGCACTCCCGCTCATGCCCGCCAATACCTGCTTGGGAGTTTCTTGGAATTTCCCAAAGACACGGATGGTCTGGCTCACTGGGTCCACCCGAGCGCCAATCTCGACGACTTCGGCGAGATAGATCTCCTGCGTTTCATCAATGAAAAATTTGAAGGCGCTTTTTTTGGTGACCCAGCGCAAGGAGGACGAGGGCAAAATTAATTCAATCTCGAATGTCTTATCATTCAATACACTCATCAGTTCATCGTAGGGATTGACGCTTTCATGAGGATGGACGAGTGTTTTAGCCACACGTCCGGAAAAGGGTGCGGTGATTTTACAATTTCTCACCGCAACGTTCGCACTTCTCACTGCGGCCTTGGCTTGCTTCACTTCCGCTTCAGAAATTTCGACTTCCAGTTGCCCAATCCCATTCAACTTGGCCAGTTCCTGATTATTCACTGCTGTTTTTTCCCGGGCTTCAAATTCGGCTTTTGCAGCCGATAACTCAGCCCAATATTTCGCACAGTCAAATTCGACCAGGATATTTCCTTTTTTAAACCATTGCCCATCCCGGAATGGCATCCGCTTCACACGGGCTTGCAATTCACTGGAAATGACAGCTTCCTCAGAAGGTTTCACGACGCCCCGAACGGCGTTCAAGTCTGAAGACTGAATTCCGCTACTTTTTCCAAAACTCATTTCCCCGGTCATTAGCAAAACACTCATGACCAGAAACCCAAGGAACCCTAGAGATATTCGTATCATGGCTGTGCGACTCCTTCCTCTTGCGCCTGCTCCTGTTCTTGTTTTTGTTCTGGCTTCAATTTAGTCACGGTGGCATGCTGCCGTAACCATTCCCAACGCTGTTGAAGGTCCTGTGCCAGCTTCCCAACTTCCTCATCTGATATATTGACGGGAAAAGGATCTTCCCCAATCGCGGCTAATAAATTGGCATAGGCCATTTCCAATTTTGCCAGTGCCATCTCATACCGCAGCTCAGCTAACAATCCTTGCACTTTCTCTCGAATAACCATATGCTCGCTCAGCCGATTCAAAGACCATGACTGATGAACATGGGCAGCAATTTTCATTTGTGTCGCAAAATACCGTTCAGTGAGCTTCACATCTTCCAAGGCCGCTTCATATTGCGCCACGGCCACATGCACTTGGGTCATGATGGTCATCGTGAGAGCGAGGCTTTGCACATTGAGTACTTCTTTTTGGGCATCAATCACTTGCAACCGAGCGGGATGTCGGAACACATTCATGAGGTTCCAACTGACTTTTGCGCCATAACTCAGCCAGTTGTTATGGAAGAGAAAACTATTACTGTCGTAATTCTCTCCAAGATAGAGGTTTAAGCTCGGCAACAATTCTAAAATCGCCACTT
>JAVJHY011605362.1:0-10303 GCA_035593235.1 Phascolosoma agassizii | reverse complement strand
GCCAATAAAAGCCGATTGGCTGAAGTCATTAGCCAAACCAACCAAATTAATATTGATACAAGCTCACTATTCGATGTTCAGATCAAACGCATTCATGAATATAAAAGACAATTACTTTGCCTAATGCATGTGGTGCATGAGTATCTCACTATTGTTGAGGATAAACAAGACTTGATTGTCCCCCGCACTTACATTTTCGCAGGCAAAGCTGCCCCAGGTTATTGGGCGGCCAAGCAAATAATCAAACTCATCAACAGTGTCGCAAAAGTGGTCAATCATGATCCCCGAGTTCAAGACCAGCTAAAGGTCGTCTTTATTCCCGACTACCGCGTGTCTTTGGCTGAAAAAATCATTCCGGCAGCCAATCTATCAGAGCAAATCTCCACAGCAGGAAAAGAAGCCTCTGGCACAGGCAACATGAAGTTTGCTATCAATGGTGCCCTGACCATCGGTACTTTAGACGGTGCCAATATTGAAATCAAAGAAGAAGTTGGAGATGATAATATATTTATCTTTGGCCTAGAAACCCATGAAGTTCAGGCTTTAAAACAAGATAAGAATTATTCACCTTGGAATTATTATGAATCCAACCCTTTTGTGCAAAGGGTTGTGGACAGTTTTAACTCCACTCTATTTTGCCCTGATGAGCCTGGTATCTTTGAATGGATTTATCAAAATCTTTTGCACCAAGATCCATATTTTCACCTGGCTGACTTTACGTCCTATATTGAAGCCCAAGCCAAAGTTGGAAAGACGTTTAAACAAGCTGAGCTCTGGACTGAAAAGGCCATTAAAAACACAGCTTACACAGGTTATTTCTCAAGTGACCGAACCATCGGTGAGTATGCATCAGAAATCTGGGGAGTCAGCCCTGTCACTTAAGTTTTTAAATACGGTATTTGAAAAAAAAGAGGGACTCTGTTAGGCTTAAATTAGCTCAAATAGATCTCTCTGCCAAGAGTATCAGCTAAAGTTTTAAGGAGAATTTATGTTAAAAACCATTGGTAAATTATCACTCACAACACTTCTTTTTGTCGGAGTGCTGGCCCAGCCCAGTCTTTCTGAACCTGAATCAGCAAGTTTTCAAATCGCAAGAAAATCGCTCAAATTTCAACGGGAAAAACGCCGGGTTCAAGCAGAAAAAGGCTTTTCTATTATTCCGCCCGCAGGCTGGAAAAAAAGCTCCACAAAAAAATCCAAGTATATTTTGGTTTATAAAGCCGCTCCCCGCAACCGCTTTGCCGTCAACTTGAATGTCAGCGCCAACCCTGATGGGGGTGTCGTCATAAAAACTGTTGGGCCCGCTTTAAAAAAGCAGTTTTCAAAACAGTTTAAAAAGTGGCAACTTGGAGAAGATGGACATATGACCATCAATGGTCATAAAGCCTATTATATTAGCAGCAAATTCTCCATGAAGGGCTACCGCATTCAAAACCTCCAGTTTTTGTTGAAAAACAAAAAGAAAAAGGTTTTTTATATCGTCACTTTTACAGCCCTCCAAAAAGACTACAAAGCAAAGCGAGCAGCCTTTATGAGGGCTGCCCAAAGTATTAAGTTAAACTAAACAAATACAATTCAAAATAAAACCCCCGCCTTAACAAATAGGACGGGGGTTTATTTTATTAGCTATTGACCTTAGCGAGAGCCCGCAACCACTTTAATGGTTTGTAAGCGGATATCTTCAGGCCCATTGATAAAACCACCATGCCCATTAACCAATTGAATATAATCGACCAATTCTTGAGTGATTCTCTCTCCAGGCACCAAAATAGGAATCCCAGGTGGGTAGGGAGATAGGATTTCGGTGCAAATACGGCCTGCCGATTCTGAGAAGGGAACTTTTTCAGTTTTGGCATAAAAGGCCTCTCTCGGTGTCAATACAGCCAAAGGTATTGGCGGCAGGTCCAAGCGCTGTACCAAAGGTCTCATTTCTTGAGGCAAGCCATCATTATGAATCGAATCAGAGATAGCACGCATTGCTTCAACCAAACGCTCCATGTCTCTTTGGGAATTCCCAAAAGTCACAATTTGTAAGACATTGCTCAAGGTGGCCATTTCAGATTGGATATTATACTCTTCATTCAATAAATCAATACAATCAAAACCAGAAATACCAAGTTTAGAAATATTAATGGTTAATTTGGTAAGGTCTAAATCAAAGAAACCAGGCAAACCCGCCTTTTCTTTACCAAAACAATAAATACCTGGAATTTGATTCAACTCATTACGGGCCCAATTAGACAGGCTCAAAGCCTTGGTAAGAAGATCCTTGCCATGCAAGGCCATTTGGCGGCGCGCAGTATCCAGAGATGCCATAAGAACATAAGAAGGGCTCGTACTCTGTAAAATCTGCAAGACTTTGCGCACACGCTGCACATCAACCACCCCTTCTCTAACATGAAACATCGAACTCTGGGTCATACCAGCAATAATCTTATGGGTAGACTGTACAACCAAGTCAGCCCCGGCCTCTAAAGCAGAAATAGGTAAGTCAGGGTGAAAGCGAAAATGAGGCCCATGGGCTTCATCAACCAAAAGGGGTTTGCGATATTTATGGCATACCTTAGCTATGGCCTCAATATCACACGCCACGCCGTAATAAGTGGGCCTAACAACCAAAAGGGCTTTAACGTCTCTGTTCTCAAGAATCGCCTTTTCTACAGCCTCAGGTGAAATGCTATGGTCAATACCCATCTCTTTATCCCAAGTCGGCTGAATATAGACAGGAATGGCACCACTTAATAAGATCCCACCCACAACAGATTTATGAACATTTCGAGGAATTAGAATTTTATCACCGGGATCGCAGACACTTAATACCATCGTATTGTTGCCACAGGTTGAACCATTCACTAAAAAGAAGGAGTGATCTGCACCATAGGCATCTGCTGCCAACTCCTGAGCCTCTTTGATCACGTGCTCTGGATCATGCAAATTATCTACTTCAGGCAACTCACAAAGATCAATGCGGAACATATTTTTACCAACGAGCTCTAAAAACTCAGGATCAATGCCTTCACCATATTTGTGTCCGGGTGTATGAAACGCTACCATGTCTTTTTTTAGATATGCTTTTAAGGCATCAAAAAAGGGGGCGCGGGCTTGAGGGTTATTATCCATTTCTAAAACCTCTGTTTTTGGGGGAGAAAATGTGTCCATCATGAAGGGTACTTCCTAGAAAATAAAGTCGTGTTCCCCCATTATAACGCCATCAGACTTAAAGGTTAAGTTTAGATTATTAACTTTTATTTAACTTTTCAAAAATCCAGAATCAAATTGACTTGAGAAAGCCTCTGTCACCATTTTAACTGGGTCTGAACACTCTGAATTGCATGTGAGCAATGCGAAGGTATAATCATCGTCTTGGGATTCAAGTGATAGAAATCATGAATATGCTGTAAATCCTGCTTATATTGTGAGCGATTGTTCATCATTTGCATCGCCAAAGGATGGGGCAATACCATTTCTTTATAGTTTTTAGTTAACCAACAGGCATCAGCCACCAGAAAGCACGACTGTCCTTCCTCTAACTGCATTAAGACCCCAATTTGTCCTTTGTAATGGCCATCTAAAGGAATAAATAAAAGTGATCCATCTTCAAAAAAATCAAAGGTATATTCAAAAGGGTAAACGGGGGCCACGCGATAACGCTCGGTATCCCAATTAATAAAGTCAACCCGGCTCTCAAAATCAGAGGGAACCAAAGGGGGCAAAAACCCATGGTGGGTAGCTTTGATTCCAGTTAGGCTTTTAACATAATCATAGCCATGTTTCATACAAATAAAGCGGGCTTTTGGAAAATCATTTAAGGCACTGATATGATCCCCATGAAAATGAGAGACCACAATATATGAAATGTCCTCAGGCTGAATACCCAAGCGTTTGATTTGGGCCACAGCAGTTTCTTCGGCTGAGATCACCACAGGGGTTAACTTGGCATACAGACGGTAAGGGTAATTTTGAGTGGCCTCATAAAAATGCTGGCTATAGCCTGTATCAAAAAGAATATACCCTTTTTTAGGGTGATAAATCAAAGCAAACATAGAGGGAAACTGAATCTCTTTTTTGGGGCCTTTGCGGTAAACCATGCGCTCTGCAAAGCTACAATAACCACCCGTCAAAATTTTAAGTTTAAGATTTTCGATCATCATTTAATATTTTGCCAAGGCGGAGTCTATTTCATCGCTCCAAGCATCGACTCCCCCTTCCATATTTCTGACTTGCGTAAACCCCTGATCCTGAAAATAATGGCAGGCACTTAAACTCCGGCCACCCCGATGGCAATAAAAAATCAATAGTTGCTTTTTATCCCAATCAGCTAACATATTTTCAGCCAAGGTTTCAGTCAATTGTAGACTTCCTTTAATATGGCAGATTTCACGCTCAAAATCTTCTCTCACATCCAAAAGTTTTAAATCGGGAGATTTCTCTATATGTTCAAACACCTCTTGAACTGACATTTCAAACCCATGTGTCATTGCTTCAATATCCTCCCTTGAAAAATCGGACTACAAACCCCTCATAATTATAACAGTGCTGACACAAAAACCATCTTAGCTGCGATAGGAAACAATGGGCAATACAAAGCTAACTGAAGTGCCTTTATTTTCAAGGCTATGAATACATAATAATGACTCATGTTTTTCAAGGATTTTTTTAGCAATGCTCAAACCAACACCTACCCCACCATGTGAACGGGTTGAGCTGCCATCAACTTGATAAAATACATTAAAAATCTGCTTTAGTTTTTCTTGGGGTATCCCCACGCCCTGATCTTCTAAAGTCACCTCTAAATAAATTTGGGAAGGATCCAGTAGGGTGGGCAGATAAGATAAACACACCATGTAAATATTATCCGAAGTGTCAATTAATTTTTGTTTTAAAGCCTGTGATGATATATTTAATGTTTTTATAGAGATAATAGAATCATCATTGGAGAATTTGATGGCATTGTCTAAAAGCAACACCATGACTTTAGATATTTGCTGAATATCAGCCTTAACATAAGCATGGCGGGCAGTTATATCAAAATCCAAAGTTAATTTTTTTTGCTGCAATTGAAACGAAAAAATCCGTTTTAAATTGAGTAGGAAGTCATGAAAATAAAACTCATCAATATCTATTTCCAGCTGATTTACTCCCATGCCACCCAATAGGAGAAGGTTGGATATTTGATTCTTCAAACGCAAAGTACACCCCAACATAATCTCTAAAACCCCTTTTTGCTCTTCAGTTACCTCCCCCAGGTCATGAGACAAAAACAACTCAATATAACCTTCCAAAGGGGTCAATGGACTTTGTAATTCATGAGAAATATTAGATAGAAACTCCGTTTTTAAACGATCCATTTCTTGGAGCTCTTTTAAAGTAGTGAGCCATTCTTCAGAATATACAGGCCCGGGCTTTGGAGAAAGTAGGGCTAAGTTATTTTTGATAACTGAATACGGGGCACATTTAAGAGGGAATACGCCCATCACCAAAAATGCAGACAAGGTCTCTAAGCTTGGGTATTGGTCTCGGTAAAATACAAACAAAGGGATAGAGCTCTCACTTAAGTGGGGGCTTAAACTCTCTTCAGACACACAGATAGAGAAAAACCGAGTGAGATCAAGTCCATCTGTTTTTTTTGCCTGAACCACATCAAAATCTGAGCTTAATTGTTTTAATAGCCCACTGGGAAGTCTTTTTAAAGACAATAGAAGCAACTTTGAACCCGCATTTTGAATCATTTTTCCAGTCACATAACCTTCCTTAGATTAACGCTATTTTAACAGAAATAAGCTCATATTTAAGAATTAACACCATCTTAACAGCCTACCTAGTTGTTACGATTCAAAAGCATCACATCACAAAGGAGTTTGTATTCATGTTAGCAAAAGTATATAGTGCTGCAATTTTAGGTATTGATGCCTATTTGGTCGACGTAGAAGTTGATCTCTTTAATGGCATCCCGGGTATTTCAATGGTAGGCCTTCCTGGTGCAGCTGTTCAAGAGTCTAAAGAAAGGGTTAAAAGTGCCATTAAAAACTCAAGCTTGGTATTTCCAATCAAAAAAATGACCATCAATATGGCCCCCGCCAATACAAGAAAAAGCGGCCCCGTTTTTGACTTGGCCATTGCAATGGGAATATTAGCTGCTTCAGAGCAAATCCCCGAAACACATCTTGAAAATAGTTTGTTTATCGGTGAGCTTTCCTTAGATGGTAAAATCCGTTCTGTCAAAGGGGTTTTACCCATTGCCATTGCAGCTCACAAATCAGGAAAAAAAAATATTTTTGTCCCCATTCAAAATGCCACTGAAGCGGCCTTAATTAAAGGACTCAAAGTGCACCCAGTCTCCCATCTAAAAGAAGTGGTTCAACTGCTTAGTTATCAGTTGCTACCCCATTCTTTTATTCCAAAACCACGAAAAAAAACGCATTCCAGTAAACTTAATTATGCTGATGTAAAAGGACAGAACCATGCTAAAAGAGGGTTGGAAATTGCTGCAGCAGGAAACCACAATTTACTCATGATTGGGCCACCAGGCTCAGGCAAAACAATGTTGGCCCGTAGGTTCCCAAGCATATTGCCTGCACTGAACACTCAAGAGGCCCTTGAGTCGACAAGGATTTATAGCATCTCAGAAGACCGCACCCTACAAGGTTTAATCAAACACCCACCATTCAGAGCACCTCACCATTCAATCACACCCGTGGGACTTATTGGTGGCTCGAAATACCCCAAACCAGGAGAAATCACCTTGGCCCACAATGGGGTTTTGTTTTTGGATGAGTTGCTTGAATTCAAAAAACATGTGCTTGAACTATTACGTCAGCCTTTAGAAGACCATTTTGTCAGTATTTCACGGGCCCAATCTCATTTGACATACCCAGCAAAATTCATGTTAATTGGTGCAATGAACCCCTGTCCCTGTGGTTACTGGGGAGACCCACAACACACTTGTCATTGCAGTCCATTAAAAATAAAGCACTATTGGAACAAGGTGTCAGGCCCC
Source organism: Phascolosoma agassizii (assembly GCA_035593235.1). Lineage (NCBI taxonomy): Eukaryota > Metazoa > Annelida > Sipuncula > Phascolosomatiformes > Phascolosomatidae > Phascolosoma > Phascolosoma agassizii. Next base: position 3,306 of record JAVJHY011605362.1, on the reverse strand, counting down.
TTTATCGATAGAGTCGATCTGCATTTGGAACTGCCCCGATTGAACCAAGCTGAATTGCTATCTGAATCCCGCGCTGAATCATCAGGTGATATTTATAAACGGGTTTTAAAGGCAAGGTCCATCCAGGCAAAACGCTTTGCTCAAACAGATCAAACATCAAACTCAGAAATGTTACCCATCCAAATGAAACAGTTTTGCAAACTTGATTTGGATACAAAAAAAATAATTGGAAAAGCCATTCAAAACCAATACTTGAGCGCCCGCTCCTATGATCGCATCCTAAAAGTTGCCAGAACAATTGCTGATCTTGACAATAGCTCAAATATTAAAATCCAACATTTGGCTGAAGCCATTCAATTTAGAACACTCGATCGAGCCCTTCCCCAAAGTGCTTAATATTTACCCAGCGGTGAGTTAAGGGAGTGGCAAGCAGCATTCCTTTACTATAATCGAAATAGAGTCTGCCTTGACAGGACTCACGGTCAACTTATTATTTTTATTAGAACCAAGTTTGATTACAAATTAGTAATTTAAATAATAATTAATATGTTATCATTTAGATTACTAATATTTTTGAGGTGTTTATCATGTACAGGTTTTTAATGAGTGGTTTTATTCTGGTTGGGTGTGTTGCTTCCCCCAGTGGACTTGAGAAAAAGCCCATTGACATTTCTTCATCTTCTATTACTATCCCATCGGCTTCTCCTTGTACGGATAACTGCCGTGTGATTGATGCTAGAGTACATCAAAAATTAACTTCACCCACAGCCTGCGCTGGAGATCAGATTACAGTTGAATTAAGTAATCTATACAATAGCGGGCTATCAAAGGGAGATGAAGTCGCATTGGTGATGGTATTTAACCCGAACCTTGGCCACATACCCACAAGAGACACTGGAAATGGCATACCAGATCGGGGAGTCCCACCTTTACCGAACAGCTCATTAACTTTGACGACAGGCAAAGTCTCTGATCAGGGCCACTCAAAATTATCGGTCAAATTAAAAATGACTTATGGGCCCGACGAACAGGGACATAAAATTAATTTAGAAAAGAAAGAAAGTAACGGTCTTATTTATATACACCACGGTGAAGGGCGCTTCACTCGGTTGGATATGGATTTATGTTCCGCTTAGGATCCTTTCCAGCACTTCAAGTCTATTTAATGGCTATACTGCCAGCCTGATAGGAAAAGGTGACGATTAACAGTCAATATGTTCATATTTTTAAATATATAATGATACCAAGATTTGCATTTTTTCTTAAAGTGCTTAATATTTAGGTTTTATTAAGAGATTCTCATATATCATTAAGTTTTTATCAAATTCATATTTTCAAACGCATAAAATACAGGACACTATAGGATAAAGCAATTAGTACAATAGTGTTTACGAGGGGGTTTTTATGACTGGTGCAGGTGGAATCAATGGATTAAGGGATACCCTTAAAGCCCAAAATCAACTTATCAATATTGAGGCATCAAACCTCGTTCGCAGCCAGATCCCTGGTTCAAAAAGTGTCCGGGGCACTCTTCAAACCACTGGCTTTGTCAATGTGAATGGTGGTCTTCAACCGGGGCCCGGCGCAGGCATTAGTGCAACCACAACTGATTTCTCTCAGGGTGGTTTAAAAAGAACTGGTTTCACAACAGACATGGCCATCAGTGGCGAGGGCTTCTTTGTTCTATTCAATGATGATGAGGAATTTTATTACACCCGCAAAGGGGATTTCCATTTTGATAACGAAGGAAATCTCGTCAACAGTCGGGGGCTTTATGTGGGCAGCTTTGACCCCAAAACAGGGGCTGTTGAAAAAACCACCGTTGAAATCAATCCAACAACCACCATTTTAGGTGAGCAAATTTTAGATGAACTCAAACAAAATGGCCCTTTAAAAAATACTGATCTTGCGACAGCCTTAGGACAACCTTTGGCAACAATTGACACTGAGCTTTTCAATTTGGATGGTGCTCAATATATTAAAGGAAAAGTGGTTGGCCCAGATGTTTTCTTTAGTTCAAACTTAGGGCAAATTGGAGATCAAATTAATTTTGATCGTGAGGGATTTTTAGTCAACGCGACCCGAAACCTCCAAAAAGGCAATCAAATTGCTTTGGCCGTATTCGCTAATAACCAAGGACTGACCTCTTCAGTTCATGGGGGAGAAGTCTATAAATCGACCAATGCCTCCACCCCAGGTGGTCTGCCTCCTATGGGGGGACCCGGTGATGCCAGTTTGGGTCTGGGAAGCCTAGAAACCCAAGTTCTAGAATCATCCACGGCCCAACTCCCCTCATCGTTAGGTTTTATGGGTGTTCTACAAAGAAACTTCACATCCACGGCATCAGCCATGAAGGTTTTCTTACAGGCCTGGGATGCTCTTCTAGACACAATGCGAGCTTAGCAAGATACTGTATTACACCTTTTTAATCCTGATTTTTTCAAGTGCACTCTTGAACATGTACCAGCTTAAACATCAGAAAAATCCCGAGGAACATCTCTGGGCTTTTTCTATTTCAAGCTTATTTCTGGCGGGCCTTTTTTATGCTTATCCCCCAAAAACCTATCAGAAAAAAGCAAGTGGTTTAACCCAAACAAGAATAGAACCTTGGCATATAAATGGAAAATCAATCAATCATTCTATTCATGACTGGCAAACAGAAAAAAGTTATGCAATTAAGCGGGCTTCAGCTTACGAGCTATTAAAGTGGTATCGCTCACAGCAAGAAATCAGCTTACATATTCGGCAAACCAATGACTATAAACCCTGGGCTGCAGCCCTGGTACGTTGTATTGATAACAATATACCCAAATACAAAAATAAGACGCAATCTATTCAAAAGATTGCGTCTCACTGTGTTGGTTTAAATTTGAAAGTCTATTTTTAGAGACTCATTAAATAAGCCATTAAATTGGCATAATCATCTTCAGACATACCTTTATTCAAAGCCGGAGGCATTGCAGGAGCAAAGCCGTCAACCACATGAGCGTTGGGACTTTCAATAGACTCTTTAATATAATCTACAGCAGACATTCCAGCTTTGCGAGTTGCAGCTGTTTTAGAAAGTCCATCTAAGGCAGGTCCAACAACGCCAACAGCACCTTCTAATCCGGTTACTTTATGGCAGGTTGCACACATGCTAGCAGGCTTCATGAAAACCTTGGCACCAGCGGCAGGGTCTCCAGAAACAGCAGCAACCTCAGTTTTGTGAGTCTCAGTTTTGTGAGTCTCAGTTTTGTGCTCGTCAGTTTTGTGCTCGTCAGTTTTGTGCTCGTCAGTTTTGTGCTCGTCAGTTTTGTGCTCGTC
>JAVJHY011605253.1:0-10307 GCA_035593235.1 Phascolosoma agassizii | reverse complement strand
TGGCGGGAGTGACGGGACTCGAACCCGCGACCTCCGGCTTGACAGGCCGCTGGGTGTGAGTCTTAAGTGACGACACAAACAACGCTTACGGATCGTTGGTGAAACGTCCATGTCGTGAATCGGCTGTTGTCGTTCCACGTCCCTGCACTTCGTTGCAATACTCTGCAAAGACAGCGTGATTCTCAGTGCTCCTGGCGTACGAGTACTTGGACGAAAGGTGCAGAATGTTGTGGCGATCAGCACCCCGATTCGCCACCGTATTGTTCCTCGGTTGCATGGTGAGTTTGCGTTTCGATCCGGTCGCCGGCCCATGGCTCGTCGTGTGCGTGCATCCCCGTGGCGCCGAACAATCTAGCACTAAGAGAGCGCGCGCCTCATCCACCGATCCATGTACTCGATCCCCCCTGAATGATAGCAGTTGCTTGTGCACACGTCTGTAATTGAAGTGCTGCAGGTCGCTCGTTTTGCGCAGTCCTTATTGTCATAGTCCTTCATGAGGAGCGGTGAGATACCAAAATAGGCCCACAGGCGCTTGAACTGCATTACGGTAATGACATCCTCGATCGCGCTATAGTTAGCGTGAGCAAGCCCGCCGTTTTCGAACCTAAGGGTGCCGGTAAACGCCTTAACTAGGCCATCATCAACTCCATACAGAGGATGATGTCGTTCATCTTCGCACACGCGCTCCCAGTCTTCGAGGCTTCGAATCACGTTTACCTCTGGATTGGCAAGCATTTCATGCCACTGCCTCTCTGTATCAGCCACTCTAAGTGCCTTCATGACGCTCTCCCTGTAGACCACTCTGGATAGTATCGAACATGCATTAGACAACGGCTGCTTGAGCCACACAATGGTAATTGGCATACAATGTTCAGCCCCGGCAACTTTTCTAAGCACTTCTGATTCCCACAACATCATGCATGTCCTGTCCGAGTACCCGGTTCCCAGCTACTAGGGATGTCTCGCAGTTCTTAGAGTCTCGACAGGCTACGAGCTAGGCAAAGAGCTGCGATCCAAGTTCTGATGTACGTATGTAGCGTGAGCTACCCAACTCGGATCGATTCCGCGCCATACCCCGTTAGTTGCAATATCCACCTTCATCTACACGATGTTCCTCGCGACACACCGACACACAAAATTGTGGCGCACTCGGAATTCGCGGCGTGAACGTTTACATTCGACTTCGCGTGCTTCTTGCCACACGTTGCGTCGACCCAGCTACAGCGTTTGTTGCCAGGTTCATCGCGCATAAGCGGCGCAGCCTTGCAGTTAAACGCTAAGTCGCGAGCGCGATTCAAGTCATGATTGTTCCAACAGAGACGCATTGCTTCACGTGCGTGTCAAGAGGGCGTGCATGCGGCTCTCACGAGTGCAATCGCTACATGACACTAGTTATTCACGCTTCGAGTCATCGGCGTGGAGCGACACGGGCAGTTGTTGTTTGACACACGGCGTGTGATCGAACGCAGCGTAAAGTGCTGTATTCATTGCGTTATGGCCCCTTGGCTCGCGTTTGCAATTACAGCGTTACGTGCGCATGTCAGGCTTGCACAAGTGCAGCTTGTCGAGAGTCACTGTCATCGTCTCTGCACGGGTTCGTCATGGCGAGTTGGGAAAACTGATTCCCGTTGCTGAGTCAGTTGCGATGCACGCGGCGCGTTGCGAGCGCGAATCAACATTCGTAACTTGTGTCGCTGTCGCATCGTACGGAACTGGTTCTCTATTTGCATTCGCGCGCGCAATGAACTTCGAAACTCATATGATCATCAGCGTGAAACAAATTCGTGTTTTTACATTCGCCCGCTGCACGCGGCCGTAGTGTGGAACGAAGTCGTGGTGGATGCGATGAGCGTTCTCCGCAACTAGGAGTACTTGATAAACAGGTTCAAACTCGGGGGAGTTTCACATGGCACGAGTCATTCGCCAATACGGTCGCGCACTAGTCTTCATTCTTCCACTTTGCGCGTTGGTTGCGTTCTTCGGGTTGAGCCGATTCGGGGCCGAAGGCGGTAGTGCGTATGTGGACCCGTTCTGGGCCAATAACTCGCCTAGTGCTTCTTGCTCGGCATGCAATGGGTGTGGGTGTCCAAGCGCTCCGCAATATTCAGCGGAAGGCGTCGACGTTCGCACAGGCGAGCTGACTGTAGTCGAGCCGCTCTTTGCGTTCCCCGGGAGGATCGCACCACTGAATGTTTCGCTCACTTGGCGAAGCATGATCGATGGTCCGACTCAAATGGGTAACGGTTGGATACCTAGCTGGGAAACCACCGTTGAGAAAGTCATTCTCGATATCGGTGATCCCGACGGTGATGGGGGACATGAAGTCTAGCTACGTCGAAACACGGGAGAGATCGGAACGTATGACTGGGATGGAACGACGTATTCAACAGCTGATTGTCTCGCAACTGATTCGCTCACGACGGGCACTGGCGGCGAGTATGTGCTCACAACCAAGACCGGTGAGACGACCTATTTTGATTCCAATGGTATGCCCGATGAGTACGTGGATCGGTACAGCAACTCGATTGATCTGACTTACAACTCATCTTTGGAATTGACTCAATTTGTCGATACTCGTGGGCTCACCTACACCGTGACGAGCAATGGCAAAGGGTACATCTCTAAGATCAAGGACCCAGCGGACCGTGAGTGGATGTTCGTTTACACAACCGACAACGATCTAGCCTCGATCACGGCGCCTGCCACACCGGATCAGCCCTTCGGGACGACGCGTTCGTTCACATATGACACGCCGTATGGGCGCCTGAAGTCTATCGAGGATGGTCGTGGGCATACGACTCTTCAGTACGGCTGGGTTGGAACAACTGATCAGATATCCAAGGTGACGATCGACGGCGACGATGTAGATTTCTCATATTCAACCGGTCTAGTGACGCGAACGGATAGGAACGGAAATGTTCACCGCTACCACTCATCTGGTGCGCTCGTTACGCAAACAGACATGTTCGTCGGTGGCGTTGCGAAGTACGTGACTGAGTACCACTACTCGGGCTCTGCTCTAGATCACGTGGTCTATCCACGCGACAACCGCGTCGACTACACGCTGGATAGCAACCTCAATATGACCGAGAGGAGGCGTCGGACAAGCGACACTAGTACGAATGACAGCACGGATATCGTTGAAACCTGGACCTACAACAGTTCCAATGACGTCACCGGCCATACAGATCCGCTGCGCAACGGCTGGGTCTACACAGTGAATAGTAATGGAGGTCGAACCGCTGTTACGCACCCCACGGTGACTAGTCCCGCAACACAGGCGGCGTCCACTTCCACCGTTTTCAACTCCTATGGTCAAGTGACGCAGTACACAAATGAGGAGGGGACGATCACCACCAACTCATATCACACGACAGGGCTTGAGTTAGGTCTTCTTAAGAAGACGATCGTTGATCCATCGGGATTGGCCATTACATCGGAGTATGGCTACGATGACGCGGGCAACTGCGATAGCTACAAGGATCCACGCGGAAATGAGCATACGAAGACGTTTGACGATCGGCGTAGATTGATCGAGTCGCAGGCGCCAACACCTCTCCTCTACAAAGTGAAGTACCACTACGATGCAAATAGCAATTTGACCAGCAAGCTCGTCGAAAACCGCGACAAGGACAACGTGTTGAGTGGCACGCATCCTTGGTTTGAGACGGTATACGCCTACACGAACCTCAACCAGGTTTCGTCGATCACGGAGGACCTGACTGCCAGCACGACGCGAGTCACGACCAAGACGTATGACGACAATCAGAATTTGTTGATCACGACGTTGCCAGAGGGAAACAAACTGGCGAACACGTACAACGAGCGTGATCTAGTGGCCACTCAGGTCCGTGGTTACGGCGCAACAGGGGCGTCTACGCGCACGAGTACATATGATGACAATGGTAATTTGACTTCGCTGCAGGATGGGCGCGGCAACACCACGACGAATACGTTTGATTTGTTCGATCGCCTGACCAAAGCAGCGGGTCCGCTGGGTCACTACAGCCTGAGTACGTTTGATAAGGGCGGAAACGTCACAAAGGTTCAGCGTTTCAGTTCTTCGAATGTCGAATTGCAGCGTTCGTCTCGCTATCTCGACGAACGGCGTCGGCACTGGAAGACGTCCGATCTTCGTAAAGATCCGAGCACGACATATTCCGATGCGGTTACGACCATCACACGACTCAAGACGGGCCAGCCCAGCAAGATTACCAACGCACTCAACGAAGATACACTTAGCACGTACGACGCGGCCGGGCGCATTATTGTCGCGGAAGATGCAATGGGCAACAAGGCGACACTCACGCTTGATGACGGGGGCTTTCCCATTGTCGTCGCACTTGAGGAAATCGATGGAGCGGGGTCGGTCACGCATGAGTACACCGCGGCCTATGATGTGCTCGGGCGCAAGATCTCTGTGAGCGAGATAGATCAAACCAACAGTTCCAATGTGCTCACGAGCACCGTCGCATTCGACAGTCGCAGCAACACGCGATTCATGATCAATGCGGAGGGTAACCCCACGCGTTGGACCTTCGATGCGCTTGATCGGCAAGTCAAACAGGAGAGAGCGCTTGCACTAGGGGCCACAATTGACGATTTCACGTCTGCCCAAATTACGGAATGGAGTTTCGACAAGAACGATCGTCTGATTGGCCACAAAGACGATGGCGCAAATGAAACCACGTGGACGTATGACGCCTTGAATCGCAAGACTGGCATGGCCTATCCTGACACCTCGTCGGTAACGTGGGAGCTAGACAAGGAAGACAACGTGACCAAGATCACGGACGCTGCTGGGAACGTGATTACCGATACGTTCGATGCAATGGGGCAGAATACGTCGCGTGCGGTGACGCTCGCATCCGGGTTCGTGGGGACGACCAGTGAGACTCGGAGCTACGACGCATTGGGACGCATGCTCACCAATCACGACAATGACTACCGATTGATTTTCAGTCATGGAGTCATCGGCATGAAATCGGTCCTTTATAGCGAACGTCAGGAATATGGCACAGGTAGCGCGTATGCGAAGACTGTTACGAAGACCTACGACGCACTTGGGCGCAAGAAGACGGAGGCGTATCCGAGTGGATTGAATCTGACGTATGCACGTAACTCGCTTGGAGCAGTGAGCTCGATTTCAGACGGATCAAGCACCATTGCGAGCTACACATTTGTGGGTTCGCGCGAGAAGACGGCTACGTTTCAAAATGGGACGACTCAGACCAACTCGTTTACGGGGTTCAGGAGTGAAGTGGCGAGCATTCACCACAAGAACTCGCTTGGCGCAACACTCGTGCAGCTTGACTACGGGTACAACATGGTGCACGATCGTACCTTTGAGCGCTTCGGTGGAGCGGGTGCCTCCGGCGATGCGTTTGAGTACGACAAGATCCGGCGATTGACGAAGGCGTGGATGGGATCGTCGACGCCCAGCAGTCCTGCGGGGAACACGTATGTGAATCTTATTGATTTCAACATGGACGACGATGGAAACCGAAGTAACAAGGCTGTCACGCCCTTCGGTGGGGGGACGACTACGACGAGTTACGCCACGAACACTCTGAATCAGTACTCGAACGTTGGTGGCACTTCGTACACGTACGACGGCAATGGGAACCTCAGCGATGACGGAAACCAAAAGTACGTCTACGACTATCGCAATCAGCTGATAGCAGTCCACGATAGCGCGACTGGAACAATGATTGCAGCGTACAAGTATGATGCTTCGGGTCGCCGAGTAGAGAAGAACGTAGTTGCAGCAGGCATGGAGCGGTTTGTCTTATCGGGACTAGAAGTGATCGAGACATGCGGCGGACCCGTCACCTGGCAGCAGCGGTTCGTGTACGCCCGGGGAGTCGACAAAATTGTAATGCTGGAGCAAGCCGATGTGCTTGACTTCGACGGCGATGCGAATGTTGCCGAGTTAACGAGGAACTTCTACCACCGAAATGCACTTGGGTCGGTAATGTTCATGAGCGAGATGGATGGCACAGAGGGCGCTACTTATACCTACTCTCCCTATGGTGAGTGGGAAATTGAGCGAGCTGGAGTGCCTCTGTCGGCAGATCCGCTTGGGCAAGATGTTGGGTACACTGGGCGCTGGTTCGACCATGAGTCCGGGATCTGGCAGTATCGTGCGAGGGTCTATTCACCTGCAATTGGTAGGTTTCTCCAAACCGATCCTATCGGTCTCGGTGCAGGTAGCACTCTGTATGAGTACTGCTACTCTCAGCCAACCGGCTTCGTTGATGCGCTCGGAATGGCGCCAGGTGATCTTCCCGCAGAATTCGACAATGTAGATACCAGCTTCCCTGAGCCTAGCACAATCGCGACCGCGCCAGGAGAAGTTGTGCCAAATATTCCAAGCGGAACGACGCCGGCGTCTGGTCCGTATTGGAGCTTTGATAATTTTTCTTCTGGCGAGACCAATCACAATAGAGGCGCTGAGACGGTGTATTACATCGTTAGCTGGACAGAGAAGAATAAATTGATAGATGCCGGAGAGGTGTATTGCAGAAAGCGTGGGAGGAGTAGTACCGACAACTGTTGCATCAAGTACAATTGGAAGAAGATGGCAGATGTGACTTATTCGGTTCAAGTATACAAATCGAAGCGTTTGATCGATGGAGACGATTCTGAGTTCCCCACACTGTTCATTGCAGGCATAGTCGAGCGAGCTGTGTCAGCTGCTGCAAACAAGTCAGCGGGCTTATCTGTCCTTCCTACTCCAATTACGATGTTGGGATTGGGGCAGTGGCAAAGTGAATCAGCGGATTTGGGGAAAGTGTCTGATGTCGCAAAGAACGTCCGAACTGCGGGGTGGACAATGTGGTTTCGTCGATTCAAGTCAGGTTCAGCTGCCCGCCCGAGAGTATTAACCAATGTGCGTTACTCGGTATCCAAGGCAGCGAAACCAGTTTCCTGTCCCGCCAAGGTGAATCAGCCGCCGGGCTGTGACTTCTGCGGTATGTACAATGCGATGGGAGATGGTCAATGGCACAATCGGAAGTAATTCGAGAATTTGAGAATTTCTTGCAGCCTGGCGTATGGCAGCACAAAGGAGGTTCGAGTTGATCCAGCGACAGTCAAATCTGTGTGCAGTCCTTGGACTTTGGTTGATTGGTACTGCATTGGCTTCATGCAGCGATGGTCATCGCACAAAAACAGTACCTGCGAACCCGCAGTTGAACTCCATATCAGGAATCGTTGAGCATGGCGACGGTAGAGGGGTGGCGGAGATGAGAGTCACACTTTGTCGTTCCTCACGCGTGATTGCAATCGCGATCTCTGATGCAAACGGTCGATTCTCGTTTCTTACGGACGCGCATCAAAAGTACGATTTGTTCGCAACTGAGATTGCCATGGGGCAAGACGAGCATCCGATTGATGCGGAAGTGTGGTACGGCGATCTCTTTGCAGTGCGGTCGGGCAACTCTGTTCCGTTGAGCCTTCGCAAAGTCCATCTCAAGAGCCTCGACTTTGAAGCAATTGAGACGTCGGGCAAGGCGTGCCCAGACGCGACCGTGCAAGTTGTAGGCGGCCCACAAGTAGGTCTGACCTTCAATCGGATGCACGGGCGACCTGAACGTAGCATAGCGGTTGGTGGTCTTTGTCCCGGGCCGGCGTTGTTTCTTGTGTCTCCCCCCAAGGAAGATGCCCTCAGGCTCTTGTCGCGGAGAATCTCTGTAGTGGTCGGCAAGTCGGCATTCGTCAAGGTTGAGCTTGAAGAAGGTCGGAAGATAGCCATGCGATTTACTGATTCCGAGCGTGAAATTTCAGCTGTTGGCCTTTTGGAGCCAGTTGAGTCCGCTCGGTTTATCGAGACGGGGGATGTGAATCAACTAGATGACTTCCTCTTCGAGTGCTTGCTTGCTCCCAGTCGTACCGAGTTTCAGATTCGAGTCTGGTATAGCTTAGGACAAGTCAAGGAGTTCAGAGTCAAGCTGAGGAGTGGGGTGGATGTTTACAATGTGCCTGCTGGAGTTGCCTCGGCGAACTAGTTGAGAGCGATCCGGAGACCCAGCCTGATACGCACATCTTAACCTCTAGCGAGTCTCGAGTGCACGCCGTTGAGGCAGGTCACGCGGTCAAGCCGTCGCCGAGCTGAATTTCTACTCAACGCGTTCGAGTCGCTGGGGATGGGGTGCCTGGACGAGGGGGCGTTGGTGCATGAATCAAATTCCACGCGAACGCGCCCACCACCCAGAATATGAAGTCATATCGCATATGACGCAGGTCGTCCGAGCGCAGTCATGCGATTGAGGATGCTGCAACCAAGACGCGCTTCGATACGCCGCGGTGCTGATTCCCAAGACATTCTGCATGTTCTGTCCGAGTACTCGGACCCCAGCTACTAGGGATGTCGCGCGACTGGCAGCGCCGCGTTCTTGCGCCAGTCGATATCTCGTATTCAATCGACGATTGAAGCATGGTGGCGGCAACTCAAGCACCAGTGGTTATTTCTGAATCAGTTAGATAACATCCGCCGAGTTCATCGACTTGTGACGTTCTACGTGCGCGAACACAATAGTGTGATCCCGCACTCGACGTTCAAGGGACAGACACCGGATGAGATCTACTTTGGTACTGGTGACGTTGTTCCCACCCAGCTCAAGAAGTTCAAGGAGCATGCTCGCAAGGCGCGTCGTGATGTAAATCGCGCCATGAGTTGTTCGCGATGCACGCAGACCGCAATTGACATGACGTAGGGGCAATCTGTCCGAAACGAAATAGGCGCGTGTATCGTTGATCTTGCGGACCAGATTCTGGTGTTCTTCATTGAAATGCGCATCTAGAGCGGAGCTTCGCTCGCCAGGCATGATCTGGTCACAAAAGAGACACTTCCCGATGTCGTGTTCACGATGTAGTTTCAGTCCCTGTTGAATCCACTCAGCGAGGGCAGGACTCTCTTTCAGTGCACTGATGACTGCCGCCTCGACAGCGGTAGACAATAAAACCCGAGATTCCTCTACGAGCAGCGAAATGTCTAGCGGATTCGTGGTGACCTCGTCGATCCGAGGCTTGATCGAAGATTGTACTCTACTCTGAATTCTGTTTCGTTCGGCGTCAGTCAGAATTCGAGGGTTGCTCAATTTGTCGTTGAGCATCTTCTCCGCATCAATCTTGAATCTGGTCTTGTCGTAATTGTTGTACGGATTTGCTCCTGCAGATCTTAGTGCATCTTTGATGCTCCTAGCACTGGCTTTGTTAAATCCGACTAACGCTCGATCGGCTTGCTCATGTCTTCGCGCCAACTCACTTTGAGATGCTTGGGCTGATTCAAGGTCCTTCTTGAGTCGATCGGCCTCCTTTTGCCGTTGTACATTCTCTTCACCCAGTACGAAAATTGGCGCGACTTCGCCGCCGCCAGTGGGAAAGACACTTGCTTCGACGAAGTCTCTATTGAAAACGCGTACCGGAAGCGTCGCGGATGCAAAGTCGTCGCCCGTTAAATCCCCTTCATCCGTGCGAACTACGACACTCCCTTTTGAGGGCGGTGTGCGGTGCTCTAGCGCTCGAAACACACCTCCCAGTGTCGTCTTCCCGGTACCGTTCCACCCGTAGATTAGATTGTATCGCTCGAACTTGGCGAGGTCGTTTGGCCAGAAGAAGTCATCGAAAACTCCGCACTTTCTAAGACGGCTCAGGCGAATTATGCGTGACAAATGTCCTCCATCCCAGCGCGCCGGCTGTTCCCCTTGTCCATGTCGTAATCAGGCTGAACGTATGCCCTCACGTTGCACTTCCCTGCATCTCGCTGCCGAAAGTAAGGGATTGGCGTCACATGGGAGCTTATCGCCCGAAGTGCGCAAGGACGCGCAGCTTGGGGCAGCCACACGCAATGAAGTGTGGCGGGAGTGACGGGACCCTTCGACAAGCTCAGGGCAAGCTCGAACCCGCGCGCGACCAAGCGAGTGCGAGTGAAGTGAGAGACGCCTCAGAATTGCGTTTTCGAAGATCTCGGCGCTTGTTCTTGCACGGTAACCCGCTCGTATTCTCAGGGGAGGGATGTGTATCCCTCCCCTACGAGCGTCGCTGCCGCGCCGCTCTACCCCACCAACCCGGTCGCTAAGTGTCAATACGCACTCTTGTATTCAGCCCTCGCGGTGTATTGCATCGTTCGCGAAGGGAACGTGCGCCGCCCTTTAGATTGGGGGGTCTGGGGGGCACCCCCAGAGAAAGACGGCGGGAACCCCGTCATGATGCTGCATAGCAGCATCATGGCGGGAGTGACGGGACTCGAACCCGCGACCTCCGGCTTGACAGGCCGCTGGGTGTGAGTCTTAAGTGACGACACA
>JAVJHY011605032.1:0-10310 GCA_035593235.1 Phascolosoma agassizii | reverse complement strand
GTGTGGACACACTGTGAAATGAGGCGCGGGCATTTCGAGCCGTAGATGCAGTACTATCCACGCCCACAGCAGGAAATTTGTGATTCATGCGGGCTAGGCGAATGAACGGCCATCCTACCAGTCCGATGATGATCGGCACAAGGGCCGCGAAGACAAGCCGGTAGTCGGTGGACGACACTTCCAGGTAGTTGGGATAGGACATGAAGACCGTCGCTGCCAGGGCCAGCAGGAGGGTGACCACCAGGGCAGGGGTGCAGGAGTCGGAGTCTGTCGTTGTCCGGTGCATGGAATTACGTACTAAAAGGCGAGCCCGGGCTCCGGGCTATTCGAAGCTTTCGATCTCTACCTCAGTAAGGAATCCAATAAGACATTGCTTTCCCGGGACATCGGAGATCACGTCTGCCGCTCCACCTGAAGACCCGTATTTCCGACAGAATCATACGAGAAAACCGGCCCAGAGGTCAAGATTCGGACAGTGGGGGAAATCGTGTTGGACAAGGCAGGCCACAACAGCGGAAGAACGGCAATACACTCCCTATCCGGCGCGTGTCGCGAACACACGTCTCACGGACGAGACCTACATGCTGCTGGTGCAGATCAGCCGCAGGGAGGCTGTCAGCTTCGACCTCGCCCGCAAGTTGCTGGCCCACTATGAGGGCACCCCGCTGCACTTGGACATGGGCTCGCTACTGGCCAAATACTTACAGTTTTTCGTGGCTCCTGTTACCTAGGACGTCAGACGCTGTACATGTCTTGCCGCGACGGTGTCGCACCTGACTACCAAATGTTGAAGATGTTGCCCGGAGGTCGTATGATTGGGTGCTTATCCATTCCTCGCCACGTCGCGATTTATGCAGAACCTTAGCCGCACTCTCCTTTTTAGATCGCACATCTATTCCCGGGACGTTCTGTCGCTACTCGGTTGGATTCTGCTGGCTTCTGTCCTGGAGGCGCTGGGCCGTCGCTCCGGCTCGGAGCGCATGGACATCGCTGCCCTTTTCTCCATTGCCGCAGCGTCCGGCGCCACCTATGTGGCACACCGCAGGCGGGCCATGGCCTGGGTCACCTCCCTGGGCAGGGTCGCAACCTGGTTGCTTAAGCGGCTACAAGCACTCGCAATACAATACGGCGTCGACTTTTCCGAAGAACCGCCGATCCGGGCTGGTATTCCGGGCTACTTGTCCGGTGGTATCCTTTTTTTATCTGTCCTTACGTCGCTGGTCTTATGTTTTGCAGATTCTTTTCCCGGGGTAGTCCGGCATACAATAAGCTCAACCTTCTATCTGATGCACCTGCTTGGGGTCGTGCTTCTCTGGGCAGCCCTCGTTGCGAGTACTTTGCTTTGCGTCTTTCTTTCCTTCGCGCTGGTCCACGACACCATGGTTGGACGGTATGCCGGAAGTCGCCCTCGCTCGCTCAAGTCCGAACTTTGGGTTCATGCTTCCTTGCTTGCCCTGGTCCTTGTTGCAGGTGTCACGATGCCCAATTGGATTCCTCTGGCGGGTCTGATCGCTATTGGCGTAGCCATAGCTGTGCGGACAATACTTCCGCTCGGGATATCCCTCACGCTTCTTTGGCGTTATCGTCGCGGAGGTGAGATGCGCAGTATGCCGCTGCGCTACATCAACGGAGTCGAATTCGTTTTGTTTCTCCTCGTTGCCCTCCTGCTCCAGGTTGTCGCAGCGGGCAGTACTATTTTCTTTCCGGATGCCAGGCCGGCTGGACCTCCGGTGACGATTGCCCTCGGCCGGATCTTCTCATGGTCTGCAGTGGTGACCGCAGCCGCTCTTGGTTCCGTCTCGTTAAACGCGTTGAGGTTGGGTATTCGCCGTCAAGTCGCGGTGCATAGGGCTCCGCGGCTCTACATGCATGGATTCGCCGACCGGCACATGCGACATTCTATTCGTCGGGACGCCAAGACCGCCGGCTGGCGTGTGGCGTTCGAACCGAAGCAGCCAAAGCCAACCGACGTGCAGCTTTCACTGAGTACCGATGCCTCTCTTCGTCACGCGATGGCGATTCCCAAGGGTTGGCCGAAGCCTGTCCTCGTGTCCGACCACCTGTTCGATGAGCATTGGTTGGCCTGTTTTGCACGCCAATGTGAGACCCAACACCGTCGGATCCTTATCCGCGCTCTTGAAAAACTCTTCAAGCGAGCCGCACGTCAGAAGTTCCAGAAAGGTGATGGGTTTTGGGTTGGCCCTCAGCATTGGTTCTTGCTCGGTCTCTGTCGGGACTCTCACGAGGAGGACTTGGATTTTCGGGAAGGTACAATCCTCACGCAGACGATCGGCCCTCCCTTTCATCGCATACTACCGCCGGAAACACGCTACCATTTCGAGGGGGTGATGCAGGACGTGCAGATCGACCTGATCTTCGTGGAGGATGGGGTGGGGTTTCGGGGGCTGCGCCGCACCCTGCATGCTATCTACCAGATCCAGGAAGTATTTGGCAGCCAGTGTCGAGTGACAGAGCACCACTTTCGGGGACTTCCCGGAATGCGCGCTATCTTTCATGAATTCACGCTGGATAATCCCTACACCTCGTCCAAGTACCCCGAACCGGACTACACCGATCTCGCGCGGGGCCGTATTCTTCACCTGTTCAAGGACAGAGGAGGGGACGTGGACCCGAACGATGTGCCGACCAACCTGACCCGCAATCCCCTGTCGTTGGTCGGGGTTTGAACGTTCCAGCCTTGGGCAACATCCTATGAGAAGAGGGAGAAACAATCTGATCCGTATAGGATAGTATGATGCTGTTTCCCAGGTAGAGTGAGGTCTTCACGGGGTCGTCATCCGACCCCTTGATAGGCTAGAAAAACCTGCTACACCACGCCGAAGCTGAAAGCTACGGGTGATGGTCCTCCCCTTGTCACACGGATGTCGTACTTGGCACGCGAATCTTCCACTTTCTTATCATCGCCTGACAGAGCACATTCTGACACTATGAATGGACAATGGCTCATACGAGTCTGGAGAAAAAATAGTTTCCATCAAGAAAACCTACGATGCATGTGCCAACGGAAACATCCTTGGTGTCGCCAAGCATTTATCTGACGTTCCGCGCGAAAAGACATTTGGCCTCGTGATGGTATTGAACATAAAGATCTTTTTTCTTCTGATCGTGATGCTGTCGACGAGCGGATGTTTTCTTACGAAGGTTATCTCTGTTCCCATGCGAGTGGGTGGAGCCGTTGTTTCCGTCATTCCACTTGCCGGAAACCCAGCCCATGACGCGATCGACGAAGCGGCCGATGTGGTCGACAAAGTTCCTCTTTAGTCCGCTACTCGACCGGATCTGCCACTCAATGGCATTGCGGTTGTGGCCAAGGAAGTCGCCAAGTTGCAGGGTCAGAGTACGCGGAACTTCGGTATTCCCGTAAGCCAAGGACCAAACTGAACGACGACTTGTCACGATGCACTGTCCCATTCCGCACCTTCGCACCAAACCAACGCTCGTCCTGCTGACCTTGGCGTTCGTAAGCATCCTAGCCGAGATCTCTGCCCAGGCAGGCCTCCGCTCATTCGACACATCGACCAGCCTGATCTTTCGGGGAGATATCAAGTCCGGTGGACCACCGAAAGATGGCATCCCGACCCTGACGAGCCCCCAATTTGTGCCCCCAGAGAAGGCGACGTACTTGAAATCAAATGACCTAGTCGTGGGTCTTGCGCTCAATGGGGATATACGCGCTTATCCACTCCGCATCCTGATCTGGCACGAAAACGCAAACGATAGGGTCGGGGGCGTGCCAATCGCAGTGACCTATTGCCCGCTTTGCCAGTCTGCTCTGGTTTTCGATCGACGTATTGGTGGCCAAGTTCGCGAATTCGGAGTGAGCGGCTTACTGTACAACTCAAATGTTCTACTCTATGACCGTCAACCGGATCCACGCAGAGAGAGTCTGTGGAGCCAGGCCGAGATGAGGGCGGTGACCGGACTCGCTGCGAAAGACGGGCTCCTATTATCGCTTTTACCCAGCTCACTCATGAGTTGGAGCGAGTGGCTCGCTCGATATCCGAAGACCAAGGTTCTGTCCGAAGACACGGGCTTCGACCGGAGCTATCGAGGAGGAGCCTATGAGAGTTACTTCAACTCGGACACGTTGATGTTTGCTGTAAAACAGAAGACGCAACGCCCAAGGCACTTCAAGAAAAAAGAACTACTGGCCGTCGTCTATGCAGACGATACCGCCAAAGCCTATGCGGTGAGCGATGTAGCTTCTGCCGCTGCACAGGACGGCACATTGACCGATAAGGTGGGCAATCGTCGTGTAAGGCTGAAGCTTGATCGCACCGGCCAATCCGTTTACGTGGAGCCAGCCGACGGTGGAGGCCCTCTACCTGTCGCTTACATGTTCTGGTTTGCGCTCAGTTCCATGCAACCGGACGTCGAGCTGTTTGAACCGTGACTATTTTTTCCGTTTCTGTTCAGCTCTCAATATGCAAGCGATCGAAAGGACGGGTGACCATTGCAGACTCGCCCTTCGTGTCTCCGTTACACTGATCAGCCTCTCCGTCTGTGCTTCGGCCCAGGCTGTACGACCAGCCCCCATGTTTGCACAGGATCTCATTGCGATTGGTGACATACAGGGAACCGTTGAGAAGGATGACATCGGTCACGAATTTGAATCCCCCAGAGCTGGAGACAACGTGGTCATACAAGGGATCATCCACGAGACCATTCTCCAACTGAACTCGCACGGCGAGACGCTTTACGGCTTTTTCATACAAAATGCGATTGGCACTGAGGATGGCGATCCCTCTACATCAGACGGTCTCTTTGTCCACATGGGAAAGCAAAGCAGCATCCGACGTGCCTATCACCAAAAAGAACGGTACCACCCTGCGGTTGGCGACGAAATCGTGCTCAGCGGACAGATCAGAGACTTGTTCTTTCAGACCCGACTAACATCTCCAGTCCTCCACCAGATTGTGCAGCAGCATGTGAATCTAGACACAGAGCTTCCAGCCTTCGAGACTCGGCCACCGGACGACATGGACGAAGCCTATCGCTACTGGGAAACACACGAAGGCATGCGCGCTACCATTCCTACCGGAAGCCTTGTGCAGCAAGGGCTAAAACTGCGAAAAAAATTCGCCGAAACAGAGACCGTGCTGATTCACCCCGAACATCCGGTGGCACAGCGTGAAGAGCCACATCATCGCCGCGTATTTCGAGACTTCCACCCGTTGGACGATCAACCAGATCATCTGTTCGACAATCAGAACGGCTATCGGATCCACATTGCAAACCTTGGTATCAAAGGGATCGAAACGAATGTACACGCCCTGTTGAACACCTCTCAAACGTTTGACGTCCTTACGTCACCTCTCGTCGGAGCGGTCTATCAATTTATGGATTCGTACTATGTGCAGCCTGTCACTCAGCCGAAGGTACGTCATACGGTTGATTTGACGACACTAAGTCGGCCGCCGAAAACGATTCTCGAATCCAGCCTACTCATCGCCACCCTAAATCTGGACAATCTCTTTGATCACCGCGATGATCCAGATGACCCTTGCGACGCCCCTACCGACCCAGGCAACAACCTTGTCGATCCGCCATTCGACTATTTGCCGGCAAACCAAAAGGCCTATCATAGTAAGCTGAGGACACTGGCAGCCCAGATTCTTGATGGCATGCAAACACCTCATCTTATTCTGGTACAAGAGGCAGAGGATCAGGACATGGCCTCCTTCTCAGACGGAGAGAAACAGAACATCCCAGATGGGAAACCAGACGTGTTACAAGAACTCGCTAGGGCCATCCAAGAACTTGGCGGACCCGTCTATGACGTAGCAACTGACCGGGATGGAGCTGACTATCGTGGCATCGTGTCCGGTTTTATCTATCAATCTTCACGCGTCGAACTAGTCGACGCGGAACCTGATCACTTCCTGCTCGGCCAGCATCCAAATCTCGGCTATGAAGGATCGGAAAGCATCCACAACCGAGACGTGGAAAATCCTAAATGTTTTAACACCCAGTTCCCTGACAACCTCTCTTATGACGATACCGTAAGAGGCACGAACGTGTTTTCTCGTGCTGTTCAGATTGGATTGTTCCGCATCTGGAAAGGTACGGGGAAAGATCGTCGCGAATCACACGATCTATATGCCTTATGCAATCACTTCAGTAGTAGACCTAACAAACGGATTGGGCAGCGGCGTGAACAGTCGCGATATAACGCCCTTGCTGTTACGCGTATTCTGGACAATGATCCAACCGCCTGGGTCGTCGTCGGAGGCGATTTGAATACCTTTCCCCGTCCAGACGAGCCGAACCATGATCAGCCCACAGATCCGTTGGGACACCTCTATGAAGCCGGCTTGCACAACATGCACGATCGCTGGATCAAGAACAACCCAGCCTCCGCCTATACCTATGTGTACAAAGGACAAGCGGGAACGCTCGATCATCTTTTTTTATCCGACGCCCTCAATAACCTTGCCTACACGACCTGGATCGCCCATGTGAACGCCGATTGGCCAAGGAGCCAGAGCGGGAGTGATCACGATCCGGCGATGGTTGCTATGACCTGGCCATCGGTGCCTATAAGAAAAAAGCCTTAGCCTGAAACTCTCACACTTTTTCGTAGTGAACCTTCGGAGAACCAGCCCGGGATGAATCGGCGGAACGCCGGTGACGGTAGTAGCCACACTGTCACTGGCGATTTGGCGATTCATCCTGTGCTGGCGGTGCTATACGGAGTTGCAGCAGAAAAAGTGTGAATATATATGCAGGTTAGAGGCAGATCACTCAGGGATCGCATTCTCTACTGCACCTGCGTCTTCAGCGGCGGATGAACCCAGATCTTTCGCTTTCTTCACAACATCGGAACCAGCGCCCTTCACGGCATCGGTCGCACCTTCTATCGCACCGGACGCCTTCTCCAAGGCGGCATTGCCCATGTCCTTCGCTTTCTCCATACCTTCTTTTGCTACCTCAGAAGACTTGTCCTTGATGGTAGCACCCGCATCTTTTGCTTTGGCCGCGCCTACAGAAGCGGCAGTCCGTGCTTTGTTTACCGTTGAAGCGCCTATGCCAGCTGCGGCATCCTTTGTTCCTGTCATTGCAGGACTAGCTTTCTTCGCCGCAGTTACACCCAACTCTTTGGCCTTGTCTGACCCTTGCATGACAGCTTGCTTGGAGCCACTTACAGCATCACCAGCTGTAGCAGCCCCAGCATCCTTCGCTGATGTGGCCGCTTTTCCGACACCTGCCTTTGCCCCTTCGACAACATCACCCACTTTGTCCCCAGCCAAAGAACCCGCGTTTTTTAGGTCGGAGATCGCTCCCTCAACAACAGCATCGGATTCTCCGGCAGCTGCTTCGGAAGTAGCCCTGGTTTTCTTGGCAGCATCGTCCACAGATGATCCGGTGGAATCTGTGTCACAAGCGGACGCTACTACCAACACGGAACATGAAAGGATCCCAATTTTTAAGTCCACGAGTCTCATAAGTTTACTCTCCTCAGCATTGAGTGGTTAAGATATGTCGACCCAATCGACACATTGTTGGTGGTGAGTTAGACTATTCACGAAACACAAGTCAACCTAGAAGTATAGGCGATGCTAGCCTGAAACTTCAATTCCAACCACAACATGTTGTATGATTTAGACGTTTCCCCTCTGAATGATCCAAGCGCGCTTAGAGACCGGACTGACTAGCCAACTGTTGGACCAACGTCACAACCAAGACTTGTCGTGTCAGCAGGTTCACACCACAGTCATTGCTTTGGCTAACTCATTGATTGAAAATGGTTTTGGGAGAAACGAGGTTAGGACATCTTGCTTTAGGGTCTCTGTCAGCGTTTCCTGGCTGCAATAGCCACTGATAAAAATGATCGGAAGGTCTGGTCGCTTTTTTCGAATCTGATCATATACATCAAAGCCTGTCATATCGGCCAACATGATATCCAACAGTAACAAGTCAACTCTCTCGTTGGCGTTGGTTGCTAATTCAATCCCTTCCGATCCGGTTAGGACGCCGGTGGAGACGACACCAAGCTGCTGGAGAATTTTGCAGCCAATTCGTAGAACTAACCGTTCGTCATCGACCATGAGAACCTTCTTTTGTGTCGGGTTTGATTCACACGAGCATTGATCTGCTGGCAGAGCAGACTGTTGTTTCGTGAGTCCCTCAATGATCGTACTCTTCTCAGCTGTAGATGGATCGGTCATATCGGTGTTTTTTCTCTCTCTTTAACACTAGCAAATCGTTTGCCACACTCCCCTCTTTTCCCCTCATCCCATACATACTCGCACAAATTGACCGTCATAGACGGTTTCCCAAACCACAAACCCGGTCATTCTTGCGAAACCCTTCCCCAAAAACAGAAACTGTTCAAACCAGATTGTAACGGCCAGGAGCAATGATGTGATTCGGGTCAAACACTTTTTTCAGGTCCCGAACCTTCTGCCAGAAAATGTCATCTTCTGAAACAAACTCAGGTATCGACTCAATATCCGTGCGATAGGGATACCAACCCTTATCCCTAAATCTAGCCCTCAGGACCTCCATGCTCCGATGCGCCGCACCACTCTGCTCCGGATCGGACTTCCGAAAGGATAGACTGATCACCGCTTGCATGACTTGTCGGTCCACAACGTTTAATGTCGTGTGTGGTTGACAACCGAACTCAGCACAGATTCCTCGTGTTAACTCGACAGCTTGCACCGCCGCCGAACCACTCAACGGCAGAAAGGGTAAGAAATACATGAACCCACAATCGTGAAGATCCGGCTGCAGCTCCGCATCCGCAAAAACCTCGTATAGTTCTGAGGCCCAATATAACGAATGCATCGCAACATTCGTCGGCCTCCCAAAGAAGAGACCGTGCATTTTTCGCATACCGGGAAGTAGGCGGAGCTTACGCTGAACTGAAGGGAGCAGCCTCACCACAGCGGGCATTCGTTCCAATCTGTCAAGCGAAGCTTCATTCAGGAATATTAGGTTGGCTGTCGACCCTAGCCGACATCGAAGCTCTTTCTTGACGGTACGGATCATTCGCTCAGTTCCCGATATACCAATGACGGCACTCCAATCGCCAAATTTTTCGGCGCGCATGAACGATTGTACGGCCTGTCTCGCATCCCCGATGGGCGCTGAAGCTTGCCCATTATTCCATGCCTGCAGCAGCAGGGGCCCAATCATGCTCTCTGAGCGAAGTCGATCTGCAATACGTACGACGCAACGAAGAGTACCATCAAGATACAGGGTGCGTAGACGGTCTACGAACGGGCCTAGCGCCTCATGAGATGCGAGCTTACAGATCGCTGACAGTTGACACTCTGGCCTTGGGAGGAGACACACACCGACCTTCGTCACGATCCCGAAATTGCTTTGGCTGAACAACCCATCCAACGAAGGCCCCAAACCGTACCGATGGATATAAGCAGTCGTAGCATCTTCATAGTGCCTTAGACCTGTGCGTAGTATTTCCCCCGTACCCAGTACCACCTCTAGACCGGACAACGAATTGGCACGCGATTCCAAATATCCAATGCCTCTCTCCAAGCAATTTCCCACGATACTGGAGTCGCAACTGGACCCGGTCACATTCAGCATCAGAGGAACATCGCGATCGCTGAGATATTCGAATAGTTGTTGTTGTGTAACACCAGGTTCGACGACTGCAACCTGCTGGGCCTGATCGACATCGAGGATACGATTCATGCGACTCAAGTCTAGAACGACACAACCATTGTGCACTGGTAGCCTGGAGCCAAGACCCCAATTCCTACCTCGACTCACGGGATAGATGGGAACCCTGTGCTCGTTTGCTACTTGGACAACGTTGATGACTTCTGCGGTCGAGGCAGGTCGAAGTACACATGGAACGGTACGAGCGAATCCCGTTACATTCGCTTCATAGGCTTGCAGGGATTCGCTATCCGCAACGACAAACTCTTCTCCCAGGGCCACCCTCCACGCAGCTACGGCACAGCTGAGCGAAGTGTCGTTCATGCATGAGAGTATTCACGATCAAGTCGAATAATACAAGGTAAAGATCTGATTCGTTAGACTTCCTGCGGAACAAGACCTGACCGGATCGATCACAAGTTTTCGTCGCTAGATCATGCAGAGTGGTTGCAGTACTCTCCTCGGTCATCGCAGAAAATTTGTGAGTGACGCGGGTCAGGATGGGAGTATCGGAAACTGCACCCTGAATTTTGTGCCGGCACCCAGCTCACTCTCCACCTCGACGGTGCCCTGATAGTTCTCAATA
This sequence comes from Phascolosoma agassizii, assembly GCA_035593235.1. Classification (NCBI taxonomy): domain Eukaryota; kingdom Metazoa; phylum Annelida; class Sipuncula; order Phascolosomatiformes; family Phascolosomatidae; genus Phascolosoma; species Phascolosoma agassizii. The sequence continues at coordinate 73 of JAVJHY011605032.1, read as the reverse complement.
ACTTTCTTCGTGATGGCGAGACCAAGGCCGGACCCACCCTCAAACTCCCTTGTCGTATACAAGGGCTGAAAGA
>JAVJHY011605031.1:0-47670 GCA_035593235.1 Phascolosoma agassizii | reverse complement strand
AAGGCCGTGATTTAACCGTTAAAAGATGGCTTGAACATGGGACATCAAGAAGAGTGAACTATTTTAAAACATGCTCTTAGATTTGCGTCAGATTAAGTCGAAGCAATTGAACGAATCCGCAGGTGTAGCCGTGGCTACGTCGAGAGCTGAACCCAGTAAGACGGGCTCTCTGAAAGGGAGCGGGGAGCCGAGCTTGCGAGAAGGCAGGAGGCAACCGTCACTATTGGGCTTCAGCACCATATAGTGTGAAGATGAAATAAAAATTTCGATAACTTATTCATTTACAGTTCCTCAGCGCCAAAAGGCCGCCCAAGAGAATTTTGCAAGAGCTTCAGTAGCGGGGAAATAAATAAACTAACCCAACGTATCCGGTCGGATGCGGAAAAACTTTTAAACTGGAAGAATCGTTTTTCAAGAATGCAAAAGTTTTAATCTATTCACATCAAAATTATTGTGGAATTATAGAAAGTCAATAGCGTAGGCTCGACCCAGACTAGCCTTGAAATCTAAAACTTCCAACGAATTTCGGATTGAATACGATCGACACCAAATTTTGGTGAAAAAAGAGTAGTACCTGAATCCGTGAAAAAAATATGAGTGATGCGGTGTAAAGCTTTGGAGTAGAAAATGTTAAATAAATAAAAAGGCATACCCATAGGTTTGTTGTTTATCTTTTTAACGAATATATGCGCAAATGGCTATGCCGAATCGCCATATTTTTTCACGGATTCAGGTAGTAATTCATTTCGATCTAGCGAGTTATAATAGCGTATAATTATGAGAGAAACTCTACTGATAAATGTCTCTGGGGAAGACAAGACCGGCGTGACCACCGCGATTACTGCGATATTAGCGCGATATGAAATCAACATTTTGGATATTGGCCAGTCGGTCATTCACCGGCACCTTTCACTGGGTATTCTAACTGATTTACCACCGTCTGCAGAATCTTCACCGGTATTGGAGGATCTTCTGTTTCAAACTCATAAACTTAATCTGCAGGTAAGTTTTGAGCCAATAGACGAAAAGAGGTATGGGCAATGGGTGGATCAACAAGGGAAGGGCCGCTATATCGTTTCACTGCTTACTCGCAAGGTCACCGCAGATCAGCTGTCCCAAGTCACGGCAGTGGCGACCAAGCTTGGATTGAATATTGACCAAATTAGTCGGTTATCAGGCCGCATACATTTAAATACCATCCATGATCAGGTAAAGGCTTGTGTCGAGTTCTCAGTACGCGGTAATCCCAAAGACCTGGCAGAATTACGCAGTGAATTTCTGGAGCTATTGCAATCACTCGATATGGATATTGCATTCCAGACGGACAATATGTATAGGCGCAATCGCCGCTTGGTGTGTTTCGATATGGATTTAACACTGATCGAGCCGAGGTAATCAATGAACTCGCTAAAAAGGCAGGGGTTGGGGATCAGGTTGCGGCAGTCATCGAAGCCGCGATGCAGGGGGAAATTGATTTTGTGGGGAGTTTTAAACAACGAGTGGCCCTCTTGAAAGGACTGCACGAGACCGTGTTCAGGGAGATCGCCAAAAGTCTGCCGCTGACGGAGGGTGCCGAGAGTCTTGTGAGCAACTTGAAGAGGGCCGGATACAAGACGGCTATTTTATCGGGAGGCTTTATCTATTTTGGTGAGTATCTGTAAAGGATATTGGGCATTGATTACGTATTTGCTAATGCGTTGGACGTTGACAACGGGGAAGTCACCGGAAAAGTCGTTGAACCAGTGATCGATGGCCACAAGAAAGCCGATTTACTTCGGCTACTGGCCATTTTGCGACCGATGATTGGCGAAAGATTCCCAAAGATAAGATATGACGAAATTAGGCTTTATGACCGGGCGCTATCATGGGATAAAATCAATTCTCTTTATGACCACCAGCCCACTGAGGCAGGGGCGCTGTCAGTGACCTCGATTTTTTCAGTTTCTCCGAGTTCATTTTCCGGGTCTACCCCGGTGTTGGAATCGGCTGTTTCCTATACTGTTTATGAGGATGTAGAGGATGGGGCGATTGATGGCTGGCAGGTGTATGGCGAGGGTAATGTTGTCAATATCCAGGATACGTCAGGGAATCGAATCATGTCGACCGAAAAAACGCTTGTTGGTTACCCCTTTCGATTAGGTTTAGACGGTGGGACTGATTGGGACAATACCGAAGAGTTCACAGCCTACTTTGCAATTCTCATGGAAGAAGAAGCTGCTATTTACTTCCGTGTGGACACCAGTGATGGAGAAAAGTATCTCTGTTATATGTCTGGCCCGCAAACGGTTTCCGTGAAAAATAATGTGGTTCTGTTAAGCCTTGGGATCGAGGCTGATGGCCAATGGCATCCGATCTACAGACATCTTGCAAGTGACCTCGAAAAAGCACTTCCCGGAACTGAGCTTTTTTCAATAAAAGACTTCTATGTTTTCGGTAGCGTCAAGTTGGATAATGTGATGCTAATTAGAGGTATCGAAGACCAAAAGTAAGTCAAGAAACCAATTTCCGTAGAATTTAATCTTTCATTTAATACCATTGAATATTTACAATTACAAACCATATAGTATAATATGCGCATCATATTTCCTTTATGATACAAATAGTCTTTTCGAATAAGTTCGTTTTGTCAATAATAAAACGATAATTATTCCTTATATTGTCCTTGCCAGTTTATTTACCTTACTAAAGGAGATCTACAATGAAAAACTTTGATATCCACTTATTCTCCTGTGTGGTCATTTTATCTTTGGTTTTCCTTTCCGGAGTACCCTCCATTTTTGGTGCAAATGCTAACCTCTTTGTATCCGCTGAGAAGTCACAGTTTGATAACTATATGGCAGGACCTCAAGTGATCGAGGTCGTGGTTATTGACTCGGATATTAATGACACCGACGAAGCGAAGCGCGAACCGGATGTCCAAGTGAATGGTAAGACTTTGAGAATGGTGCAAGCAGGTAACGGTAACTGGTATGGTTATTTCGCAGACCGCACTATGGCTACGAGGGCGGATTCCACCGTTGGTCTCCTGGGATTCGGGCTGGATTTCGGCGAGTTTTGCGATTCAAATTCCAATGTGTTAGGCATTAATTTATCCTATTCAGATGGATTTGCCATTCCCCGCGATATTTCTACCGGTTCAAACGGAATTGAAACCTTTGGAGTCTGTAGCGGCTCGATCGACGGTAACGATCCCATTATTAACCATGTTGTCCGTAAGTCGAAACCTATAAACATCCAAGGGTCCAGGATTCCGGCCGGGCAGATTGGCGTTGATCCCAATGGCTGGCCATTCATCCAATTGTTTTCTCTCAATCCGACGGGAAACGTGGTTATCCAGTACAACAAAGGTGGTGGTGTGCAAACCACCACGCTAACCTTCGATACAGCCCAAGATTTTGCGGGATTGGAATTGGACCGTAGAGACTATACGCCTGGAGCAGATGTTCACTTTACACTCACCGACCTGGCACTTAATATTGATCCAACAGATGAAGATTCCTGGACCTTCGCAACCAATAAAGACTCGCCTATGGCTGTCTATCAAGCTTTCGGCGAGAACGGGCAAACCGATGCGGATGGTACCGCCGGAGCCGTGAATATTTTCGAACGGTTTGATCGCAGTAACTTTATGTTCGATGATAATGGCCAATTGTTGATAGACGTCAACCTTCACGGATCGGAGATCGATATTCTCAACCTATTTGATAATGATATTCAAGAAATCATTCCGGGTAAAAACGCAGCAGACGCAGTGTCTGCCGGTGGGACATTTAACCCCGGGTCGCAGCCGGTGACCATAAGGGAGCTTAGCCCGAATGCTGCAATATTTTCAGGAAGCGATAAATCCGATCAGTCCAATCTTAGAGTAAGAAAGGATGCATTACGCGGAAAAGCTGCAACCATCAATTATAATGATACCTCAGTCTCGGTTCTTACAGGATTCCATACAGGAAGCATTGACATACAGCCAGTCGATAACGCATGGAATTCCGGTGAAGGAATACCTGTTGTCCTTGTCGATAATGATCTGAACAAGAACTCACGAAATAAAGAAGATCTTGATCTATTCAATCCCGAAGTTACATCCATTCCTTCCTTACAAGTGGGAAATCCCTTTACCCTTGAGAATCTGGAATCAGCCCATCTCGCTGGAGTTGAGTTAGTCGTTGATGAAGTCCAACTGTTCAGCCAGAGGGCCATGCTGCGGGTTCCTTCCGGGGACCTTTCTATAGCGAATGGAAGTACCCTCGTTCTTACCTTGAGTGATACCTATGCAGATTTATATCGATCTATTAATGACACATCTGGACCGTTTTCAGGCTTCAATTTTTTAAATTACGATATGCGTTCAATTAACATCGCCGTTGGAATCGAATCCATAGGTGTAAGCATTACTGACGGGGTGAATACTTCGCGACTAGCTAATGGTAATTCTCAAGCCTTAATCAATCTTGACGGAGCTGTTGGCGATGATGTCTTTAGCATGAATACGAATGCTAAGGTTACCATCATCTTCACGTTTAAGGTCGACAGAAATTCTGTAATTCCGTCTGACACAATCTTACCCATTGCGTGTGATTTCTTCTCTTTTGGCAAAACCAATGACAACGCCAAATCCGAAGAGAAAATTAGTAATATGATCGCTCGTTTGGAGCTGGAAGAGACAGGGGCTAACTCGGGTACATTTGTGGGATCGCTAAAGTTTACTATGCTGAATCAACTCAATGTCTTGAACGCTGCTACCTATGAAGATCTGAGACCGATTGCTGACAACCCAACCTTCATTGTTCCGGGAAGACTTGTGGATGAAGACTCACCAAGAGTGAACTACTTGGAAATTATCGCTGACGGTTTGCCAACAACAAGAGCAGATCAAGAAGAGGCTCGATCCCATTCCGGAATTGTATCATTTGACAAGGATAACTACCGGCCCGGTGAAATGGTCGTCATTACCCTCGAAGATCCTGACCTGAATCTCGACTCCGATCTCATTGATATTTACACGACAGTATCTCCTTCGCGGTTTCCCGAAGATCCCGCAAGGGATACCGTCGGCAAACCTGGATCAGGGGCCTTCGGTCGATTACTGGATATTACATTCGATGACCTTCGTTGGACAAGTGGGTTGACTAAAAACGGTGGCGTTTGTGGTGAGGCTGGTTTCCCGAATGACGGGCTTGCGGCCACAGGGTTTACTCTAACTGAAACTCGTGCCGATGCGGGTGTTTTTGTAGGGTCGTTTCAATTCCCAGACACGTATTGCAATCCAACAACAGGAAAAATCGAGTCGACTGCCGGTACCGACATCGAGGCGAATTATGTAGACTTTTCTGATGCCTCCGGTTTTCAAATCGAGGTTGGTAATAGCGCTGGTTCTCGAACAAGCACTGGCTCGATCGCACTTGATCGAGCCGTGTATCCGCTGCCCTTCGGTTCAGTAAAGGATTTCTTCCCGGAAGAATCTCAAACCAATGCGTCGACGCCGAATGGCAATTCCTTGTTCCCGGTTCATTTGACTGGGATCACAGCTGACGGAGATCAAAACATTGAAGCTACAACAGAAGAGATTGGTCAGGGTGATGTCATTCTTCATATCCGAGTTATGGATCCTGATTTTACCCAATCCCAGTCAAAGAGCAATACAATCAGCCTGGGCGACCACGGCCCCGTGATCATAAGTGTCCTTCGAGGAAATGAAACTGTGGTGCTTGCCACTGCGGGCGGCACTGAACCGAATTTCGGAGTGATCACATCCGGGGCGGACTTCATTCGAGGTGTAACCCGTGAAGTTGGACCTATTCATGAGATGGAGCCTGATTCTGGTATCTTCGAGTTTGATTTGCCCATTCGCTATACGGACGGGCCAGCGAGCGCTGGTTGCCCTTCAACGCCTGAACTCGGATATTCTACCCTAAATGGTGATCCTGGTGTTCTCGGGAGATTTGATAAAATTCCAAACAGTGGTGATTACTGCATCCTTCAAAGCGATATCCTCCAAGTTACGTATTATGATCCTGCTAGCCAATCAGGCGATCCTAATTTAGTGACAGATTCAGGAGTGTTTGACCTGAGAAACGGGGCGCTCCAGAGCGATAAATCAGTCTATACCCTAGGAAGCGACATGATTTTAACATTAATCGATCCGGATCTCGACCTCGACAACGATCGAAGTGAATTTTATACTTTTGATCTCATCGAATGGAAATCCAATGCGGCTACTGTGACCATGGGAGAGCTGGGTGGCGAATTTGCTGCTTTCAATCCCAACCCTACAATGTTTCGCGAAACGGGTGATAGTACCGGAATTTTTCAAGCTGTGATAGCAATCCCCCAAGAATTGAAAGGAAACCGTCTTACAAGAGGAGAAGAGATTCGCTTGCAGTACACGGATTGGGGTTCTTCGGGCAGCAACTATGTGGGAAACGAAAGTAATAACAGCGGCTTAACCATCTTTTCATCCAATTTTGGCGCTACAGTCGAATTGGATCAAAAAAAATATTCATGGACAGATAAAGTCTTCATTACCGTCGCTGCACCCGAGTGGAACCGTAATCCCAACAGAGTAGAGTTTATTGGGGGTATAGACTCAAATCCGATCAGTATTGCCACGCGAAATTTTCAGTTGAATAAGTACAAGTTGGCAGAAACCGGGACCAATTCCGGGATTTTCACCGGAGAAATCATCCTGACCGGATTTCTTCATGATGCGGATGGGAATCCATCAACGGGGGACACTTCCGGATCTGATACCAACTCACGAACAACTCCTTTAACAGGTGGTGGCCCAATAAATGGATTGATCGAAAGCGACTACGACGACGGCATTACTGTCTCCTTCGAGTTTTCGCCTGGTGAAAAAGTGGTGGGATCAGCACTGATCCGTTGGAATCTCGGAGAAATTAACTGGTTGGAAAGTAATTATCCTGAAGACGGGAGAGGGACGGTCCGGGTTATTGATGAGGATATGAATCTTAACCCGGAAGTAGTAGATAGTCTTATCCTGCTCATATCTTCTACCACCGATCCATCGGGCATTCGAGTGCTGGCACGAGAATCTAATGATGCAACCGGAATCTTCGAGGCGGATGTTCAATTCACCACGACTTTAGAGATTGGGGGAGGGATCTTACGAGTATCACCAGGGGATCTTGTAAAAGCTGAGTATGAAGATCACACTTTGCCAAGTCCACACGCGCCTTCGGATAGTCTGAAATTGATAGCGACGACGCGAACAGGATCGGTTCCGGTGGGCCCGGCGCCGATACAAGCCGGAGATCCCTTAGTTATAGATAATTTTGGCAACCCTCTGAAAAAGGTGTCGGTTGACCAACGAGTTCGGATCGCAATTAATGTTAAAAATTCGCAAGACCGGGAACAGGCATTCGCATATTTTGTTCAGCTTCGAAACGAGCAAACTCTCGTCGAAACTCTCGGTTGGATAACCGGTTCGCTATCTCCCCGGCAAGGGCTCGTCCCAACATTCTCCTGGACGCCAACCTCACGGGGACGCTTCGAGGCAACCCTATTCTTTTGGGAAAGTATTGAAAGCCCAATCCCATTAACTAAACCCCAAACCCTTACGATCCAGGTAAACTAAAGCCAAGGAGATGAAATCATGAAGATATCCCATTTTCTTAGATGTTACCGGGCTATATTGTCCGTTCTAGTATATTCCCTACTTTTGGGTACGCCATCCGCGTATGCAGCGAACCCAAATCTGTTTGCCTCAGCTGAAGACTCACGATTCGACAACTATTTCGGCGGTCCCATGGTGATTGAAGTCGTTGTGATTGACTCTGACATTAACGATACGGATGAAGCAAAAGGTGAGCCCAATGTATACGTAAACGGCAAAACACTAAGGATGGTACAGGGGACAGATGGTGGGTGGTACGGTTATTTCGCTGATCTCACCATGGCACAACAGGCTGATTCTACCGTTGGTTTACCCGGATTTGGACTTGATTTCGGTGAATTCTGTAGCAGCGACTCAGACATCGCCGGGATTCAACTGACGGATACCGACGCCTTCGCCATTCCCCGAGATATAACCTCCGGATCTAATGGTCTAGAACCATTAGGTGTTTGTGGTTCGGAACCAGGTGAAAATGATGCAATTGTTAACCATGTCGTGCGACATGCAAAAGAAATGAGTTCTCCACCTCGCGTTGGCCATGGGCAAATTGGTCTACATGAAAAACTATGGCCTCTTATCCAGTTATATGACCTGAAGAAGAGCGAAAATGTAGCGATTCACTATAACAAAGGAGGCGGCGTTCAAGTCATAAATTTGACTTTTGACTCCAGTGGACCGTCTGCCGAACTGGAAATTGACCGACAAAAGTACCCACGTAATTCTCAAGTTCATTTAACTATCACAAATTTCATACTGGACATTGACCCTACGGACGAAGACTCTTGGACGTTTGGCACCAATCCGTCGTCACCCATGCTGGTCTATCAGGCTTTTGACGAAAATGGGCAAATAGATGCTGATGGTACAGCCGGCGCGGTCAATATCAATGAGGGCAACATGCTGCATGACTTAATGTTTGGCGATAGTGGTGTACTCTTGTTCGATGTTGATAATCAAGATACCGGGACAGACGTCGTCAATTTAGCCGACAATCAAGATCAGATGATTCTTGCCGGAGATAATGCTGCAGAGGCGATGTCCGCGGGAGGCAGCTTCGGCCCCGGTAGCCTGCCAGTTACTGTTACAGAACAAGGCCCGAATTCAAAGGTTTTCCTTTCTACAGATGAAGGCAATAGTTCTGCTGTTAAAGTTTCCAGGGACGCATTACGTGGAACATCTGCAACCCTTACCTACAATGAAACCCGAAAGACGATCTTGACGGCGACCGAATCGGCTACAATCGAGATTTTACCAATCGATTCCGTGTGGAATTCAGGAGAAGAAATCGAAGTCCGACTATTCGATCCGGATCTGAACAAAAATTCACAAGCAGATGAAGACCTCGATGTCTACAATCCAAACGTTCAACGGATTCCCGCTCTGCAAACAGGTAACCCTTTTACTCTTAGAAATCTGGCAAGCGCCGAGTTGGACGGAATAGAGCTATTTATCAAGGATGTACAACCTTGTAGTTTGAGGGCCATGCTGGTGAACTCAGGGGATGATCAACTTCTTCAAGATGGTAGCAGGCTCGTTTTGACGATGAAGGATACCTTTGCAGACTTATATCAATCGATCAATGATCCGGCAGGACAGTTTTCGGGATTTAACTTCTTTAACTACGATGTCCGATCCTTCGAGGAAAGTCTCACCGGTCGTTCGGTTGCCGCTGTTGATGTTCACATCACCGACGGACAAAAGACCACATCTTTCATGAACGCCGGTGATCAAGCGCTCCTAAATCTTGAGGATGCGGACGGAAATTCTATTTTTACGATGACTCCAACAGCCCCCGTCACCATGGTCTTTACCTTCCATGCCAATGAAGATCAGGTAATCCAAGAAGGGACCGTGCTCCCCATCGTTTGTGACTTCTTTTCCTTTGGCCGGATCAATGACGGCACCTCCTCCTCTGAACGAATCAGCAACCAGATAATTCGGTTCGAATTAGAGGAAACCAGTGATAACACTTCTATTTTTGAAGGAACACTGGAATTTACCATGCTGAATCAATTAAATATGCTTGAACCTCGAACCTATGATTTCCGAACGATTGTTGACGATCCGAATTTTATCGTCCAAGAAGGATTACAGGGTATCGACGCGCCTACAGTGTTTTATTTTGATATCGATGAAAGTGGATCCGTAGCCATCGTTAGTGATCACCAGGCAACCCCCTCGCATTCGGGGACCGTGTCATTAGAATCGGATACGTACAGGATAGGCGAGACCGTTTTTGTAACTCTTGCAGACCAAGATCTGAATTCGAATTCAGATCTTCTTGAAGTTTACACAACGGTCTCTCCGTCGGCTGACCTCGATCCGGCAAGCGATACGGTTGGTAAAAAAGGACTGGGTAACTACACAACGAATTCTCTGGGCGCCTTCGGACGTCTGGTCGAAATCACATTCAACGGTGAACGCTGGAGAAGTGGTTTAACTGAAAACGGCGGTGCGTGCGGCGCAGCCGATGTCCCGGATGATGGACTTAGTGAGGCAACGGTTTCACTGGTAGAAACCGAACGGAACACAGGTATTTTTATCGGTAGCTTCGATATTCCGGAGTTCTACTGCAGTTCTAAAAGCGGGCAGCTTGAATCCACTATCGGAGCTCAAGTGGGTGTTCAGTATGTCGATTATCTTACGGCCGATAATCGCCTTAAAGTCGTATCAGATTCAGCAGAAATCCGCACGACTTCTGGTGTGATAAGCTTAGATAGGGCCGCGTATCCCGTCCCATTTGGCTCTGTGAACGATTTTTTCCCAGGAGAAAATCAAACTGACCAAACCAGCCCGGATGGTGACTCGATATTTCCGATTCATCACCGCGGCGTTATTGCCGATGGTGATCGAAATATCGATGCGAACACCGAAGAAATAGGACCAGGCGACCTCCTTATTCACGTGCGGGTTAACGACCCGGATTTGGATCGCAGCGGCTCGGGGATCGACACCATCGCCCAAGGCGAATACGGCCCTGTAAAAATCATGATTAGTAGGGGCAATACAACGCTCCTACTCGCCACGGCTGGCGGTATTGCGAGTAAACCTGGAGTCATCACAAGTGGGAATGAAGTTATTCCCGGAATCACTCGCGAGCTCGGGCCAATAAAAGAGTTTTCTCCCGACAGCGCCATCTTCGAAATTGATCTTCGAATGCGCTATACGGATGGCCCCGCGAGCACTCTGGGTCCAGTTACACCCGACAACGGCTATTTGTCCCTAACCGGAAACTCAGGCGTCCTTGGCCGCTTCGACCAAGAGCCTGAAAATGGCTCCTATTGTATTTTAGAAGGCGACGTGATTTCAGTAGAATACCGGGATTCAAACGATGCGAGTGGAAATCCGAATCTAACCAGCGATACAGCTTTTTTTCATTTACATACTGGGAAGCTGAAAAGTGATCAGTTGGATGTTACCATTGGTAGTAAGATGGTCCTCACTCTGATCGATGAGGATTTGAATTTGGATAGTCGTAGGATAGAAGAGTACGATATCGATCTTCTCGAGTGGTCCTCTCTTGCGGGATCTTTCACATTAGGTGATCTTGGTGGCAGAACTGATCGTTTTAATCCAATCCCTTTTAGAATACGAGAGACCGGAAAGAATCATGGAAGATTCACGGTAAATCTAACGATTCCCTTTGATCTTAACGGTTTGCGTGTCGTAGATAACGAAACCGTCACCTTAGCCTATTCGGATTGGGGAGGTAGTAGCGGACGCTATGTCGGTCGTCTTGCGGAAAATTCTAAAGTCTCGTTTACCACCACGCTACCTCCCGTTTCTGCTTCATTCACTAGTGCGGGAAGTAGAACCCTACCGGAAGGGACCGACGAGGATCATAGAATTCCCATTAAATTGTTCGTACCCTACGGTGACGCCATTACCGAGGACATCATTGTCCGAGTTGTCGACGAAGGTACAGGTTCTGCACTGGTTGATAGCGATTATCGTGGATTCGATGCAACACCGATTACCTTTCCCTCCGGATCGCATGGGGGCGACATTCGCGAGCTTATTTTATCCATTTTACATGACGTTCGACGTGAAGGTGATGAATCGATCAATTTACGATTGGAGTCTATTCAAGGACCAGCAATTCTTGGGGATATCCTCTCTCACCAGGTCCTGATAACCGACGATGAGCGCGATAACCCAGCAAATGCCAAGCTCTTCGTATCCGCTCAAAATAGGCAATTTAATCATCATATGTCCGGTCCTATGGTCATTGAGGTGGTTGTTATCGACTCCAATATTAATGATACTGACGAGGCGAAAGGTGAACCAGAGGTTACGGTAAACGGAAAAGCGCTCCGCATGGTCCAGGCCGTTGACGGAAATTGGTATGGATATTTCGCCGATCGGATAATGGCACAAACCGCGGACGCCACCGTGGGCAAGCCAGGATTCGGACTGGATTTCGGTAAATTCTGCAAACCGGATTCTGATATTATCGGTATCGACCTGCAAGAAACCACTGGCTTCGCCATACCCAGGGATATTGATTCGGCATCCAATGGGTTCGAGCCGATAGGTGTTTGTGGCTCGTCCATCAAACCTGAACATCGTCTCGTTAATCATGTGGTGCGGGAAGCCAAAGAGGTGAATACCAGCAATATTCCCGATGCCGGACAAATAGGCATTGATGTTGACGCCTGGCCGTTCATCCAGCTCTATGACCTTACGCCCGGTGGAGATGTCATTATTCGGTATCGTAGGGGTGGTGGTGATCAAACTACAACATTAGAGTTTGATTCCGTGGGTTTATTTAGTAAATTGCAAACCCATCGAACAGTTTATCCTCCTCATTCACATGTTAGTTTAACCCTCGCCGATATGGCGCTTAATATTGATCCTACAGATGAGGATTCATGGACATTCGGTACGAATTCTTCGTCTCCTATGATCGTATACCAGGCGTTTGATGAGAGTGGACAAATTGATGCTGATGGAACCGCTGGCGCTGTTAATATTAATGTCCGCGACCAGTTGCGAGATTTAATGTTCGGAGATAACGGTGTTCTAACTCTCGATGTAAATGTGAAAAACGCCGGGGTCGACGTTGTCAATCTATTTGATAATAAAAATCAGCAAATTAACCCGGGAAATCGCGCTTCAGACGCGGTATCCGCAGGTGGATCGTTCGGAGCAGGAACCCTACCGATAACTCTGACTGAACAAGGTCCGAATTCCGGGGTTTTCACTTCCTACGATGAGGAGGATGAATCCAATATCAAGACCACCGGAAACATGGGCATGGGAAACTTCGCCACTGTGGAATACAACGATACCCAAGCTTCTATTTTCTCGTCATTTTCTGATGCTAGTCTTGATATACAGCTCATCGATGAAGAATGGAACTCCGGTGAAAAAATACCGGTCGTTTTAATAGATGCCGACGCCAATATGAATTCCCACGCCGATGAAGATCTGGATGTATGGAATCCCAACGTCGATGAGATTCCTGCTTTACAAATGGGAAATCCCTTCACGCTTGAGCATCTGGAATCAGCCCGACTCGCCGGTGTTGATTTAGTCCTCGATGAAGTCCAACCGGTTAGCCAGAGGGCGATGCTCCGAATCCCATCCGGGGATCATAAAATACCAGACGAGAGCACTCTTGTTCTTACGCTTCGCGATACCTATGCAGATTTATTTAAATCTATCAATGCTCCATCCGAATCCTTTTTAGGCTTCAACTTTTTCAATTTTGATATCCGATCGTTTGCTCGTGCAATTGATATGGATTCAATAGATGTTGACATTACAGACGGACAAAGCATATTGCGGCTCGTCGAAAAAAAATCTATCTCGAGAATCAGAGAGTCTAAAGGTCTAATCAATCTTAATAAAGCTGTGGGTGATAAAATGTTTGGCATGGATATGAATGCCAAGGTTACCCTAATTTTTACATTTAAGCTTGAGGACAGTCAGATTATTCCGGGGAAGACTATTCTACCTATTGTGTGTGATTTTTTCTCCTTTGGCAAAATCAATGACGGGACGAAACCCGAAGAACGAATTAATAACATGATCGTCCGCTTGGAGCTAGAGGAAACAGGCGATAATACCTCGGTATTTGCAGGATCCTTAGAATTTACGATGTTGAATCAACTCAACATTTTGGATCCAGAGATCTACCAAGGCCTTAAAACAATTGCTGACGACCCAACTTTCATTGTTACAGGAAGACTGTTGAACGGGAATGCGCCCAAAGTTGTTTATCGCGACCGCAATACGGACGGCGCCTTCACTTCGATAAGTGATCAGCAAGATGTTACCACCCATTCCGGCATGGCCTCCTTTGATACTGAATCCTATAAGATTGGCGATGCGGTCTATGTAACCCTTAAAGATCCTGATCTAAACCTGGATTCAAATCTCTTGGAGATTTATACTGCTGTAAATTCATCGACAGATCCAGCGGAACACACGGTTGGTGAAGCGGGGCTTGGTAAGTATACAACAAATTCTCTGGGTGCATTTGGCCGATTATTGGAAATCACCTTCAACGGTGAGCGGTGGAAGAGTGGTATAACAGAAAACGGCGGGGCATGTGGTGAAGCCGGTGTCCCGGACGATGGACTCGTTGACGCAGCCTTTTCTATGGTCGAAACCGACGTAGGAACTGGTGTTTTCGTTGGATCTTTTGAAATCCCTGAAACCTTTTGCAATTCATCAACAGGTACCGTTGAATCTTTGATCGGCGCCAAGATCGGTGTCCACTATGTGGATTACCTAAATGGAGACAATCGTCTGGAAGAGGTCTCTTCTTTCGCGGAAATTAATACTTCAAAAGATCTTGGCATCGCTCCCTTTGTCAATCCGGATATAGATCCGCAAACCTATGTGGATCGATACTTCAATGAACCTGCCTTTAAGGAATGGTTTGACCAGAACTATCCAGATTACACATCCATTTACCAGGCCGTTGGATTAGAGGAGCCAAGCCATGATGATACGAACGAAATTCGGGTTACCACAAATAAAGCGACCTATTCCCAAGGAGAGACCGTTGATATTTCAGGTCAAATCAGCGGTACCCTAGTGCCCTCCACTGAAGTGAAAATTGAGGTTTTGGTTCAGAACTCTCTTATACACGCCAACAACATAGCACCGGATCCCGATGGTAGATTCACCTTTAGTGTCGTCGCAGAAGGTCCAGACTGGATCTCTTCGGGAATCTACACGATCCGCGCGAATTATGGGGCCCAATTATTCACTGAATCAACATTTCACCTTGGTAGCGCCGAAACGTCCTTCAACGCTGTCACAGATAAGGCTTCATACTTTCGCGGTGAAAACATAAAACTTTCAGGAAGTGGAGCCACAGGCAACCTTTTCCCCATACATGCGGCAACAATAATTCTGAGAAATCCAAGTGAAAGAATTATCATGATTGACCAACTTGAATCCAACGACGACGGCGCCTTTTCCAATAACTTCCTCGCCGATGGTCCACTTTGGACAGATACCGGTGAGTACCGACTATCGGTTCATTTTGGAGATCAATTTGAAATCATCACATTCAGTTTTGACAGCATACCCCATAGTCCGGAAACTGTATATGTGAAGCACGACGCTCTCGGTACCCCAGATGGGACGTCGTGGATAAACGCTTTCACGAATCTTCAAGACGCGTTAGCTGCAGTAAATTTCGGCGACGAAATCTGGGTTGCTGCTGGTATTTATACTCCCGATAAAGGTGGTAGCATGACGCCTGGCGATCGTAAAGCCTCATTCTTTTTAAGAAATGGTGTTCGGGCGTACGGCGGTTTTAAAGGCAGTGAGACAGAACGCGATCAGAGGGACTTTAAGGCTAATGTGACGTTTCTGAGTGGTGATCTCCTTAAAAATGATGATGACAGCTCCGATCGATTAGCCGATAATTGTTTTCATGTAGTAAGCAGCCATGCATCATCCAGCCTGACAATTCTTGATGGTTTCACAATTTCAGGAGGTAACGCCAATGCTGAGGTAATTCACCAACTTGACTCCAAAGGTGGAGGAATATTAGTTAGTTTAGGTAGTCCCGTCATCTCAAATTGTAGAATCATTGGCAATAAAGCGAATTCACTTGGAGGAGGAATTGCGATCATAAATTCGGGTAATCCCATTTTTCGATCATGCGAAATAGTGGACAATTCGGTACTAGGAGACGGAGGAGGAGTTGGCATCCTATCAGCTTCTCCTAATTTCGTGGGTTGTAAATTTATTGGAAATTCTGCGAATGGCAATGGCGGTGGACTTAATGGCCAGTTGTATAATCTGCCGAGTCTCACAAAATCTACCTTTGTTGGTAACACGGCGGGAGGCGACGGTGGGGCACTTTTTATCGGCATTAATGGTGGAGGGGAGATTACCAATTGTACGTTTTTCAGAAATCATGCTCTGAACTCTGGTGGTGGAGCAAAAATATTCTTAATGTTGGAGGACGTAGCTGCCGTACCTTCCCCTCCTGACTCTTTCAATAACGGTCTTGCTGGAAATACGCAATCTGCACAAAAGCAAGTTTCAATTAGAAATTCAATTTTTTGGAATAATACTGCCACGATTAATCATCAGATTGCAGGCACTCCCAACGTCTCCTATAGCATTATCGAAGGCAATTTTAAGGGATTGGGAAATATAGATCAAGATCCACTTTTTGTCGATAATGATGGCAATGATAATAGTGTTGGAACCATAGACGATAACCTTAAATTGCTTACAGGTTCGCCCGCAATCGACGCTGGTAACAATGAAGCTGTTATCAATCTAAATCCAGACGACGTTCAGATCGACCTCGATGGGAATCCACGCTTTATTGATGATCCGGATACTGTCGATACCGGCCTTGGTACCCCACCGATCGTTGATATGGGTGCTTATGAATTTGTTCCTGTACCCGGCTTAATTGGCCATTGGAAAATGGACGAGGAAAAGTGGAATGGGTCCGCTGATGAAGTGGTCGACAGTACAGGTCAAGAAAATCATGGAGTAAGTCAAAGCGGAGCCCGGATTCTAGCAGAAGGTAAGCTAAATCGAGCCGGTGAGTTTGATGGTGATGATGATTATGTCGATCTGGGCAAGATTGCACTGCAAGATCCTTTTCAATTAATTACAGGAGGAACGATCACGGCATGGTTCAAACAACGAGAGGGTGGAGATCGTTGGCAGGCCATCGTAGATAAATCGGACGGCCCTGGAGGTGCTAATGGCTATAGTTTGGTCGTGGACGGGGTTGATCGCTCGCTCCTTATTCTCGTGAATGGAAGCAACTACCGAACGGGCATCAATGCTTTTGAGCTTGATGAATGGACGCACGTAGCCGCAGTCATAGGTGCGGATGATTTCGAGATTTATATAAATGGTCAAGAACTCGCTGGAAGTTTCAATACGGGAGTCGCTCAACTTCCGCCAAATGCTGAGACAGAGATGCGCTTGGGGGGTTGGAACCATGCAGATGCTCAGACATTGAACGGGGTATTAGATGACCTGCGAATTTACACCAAACGCTTGACCAAAACCGACATAACCATGCTGACTGCCGAGGCCAATGGTGGCTTGATCGGGTATTGGTCCTTTGACGAAGGAGATGGGTGTGTTGCTAACGATATTGCCAGCGGTAGTAACGGCATGTTAAAGCCTGATTGCCCGGTAAACAGCCCGCAGAGAGTGGTTGGGCAAGACAGTGGTGCATTACTGTTTGACGGCAAGGATGACTACTTTGACGGTGGAAACGCACCCCAGCTGAACTTCGGGGCTGACCAGAGTTTCACAATAACCGTGCAAGCTCGGGATGATCAAGCCAATGGCAGGAACACGTGGGGGCCTATTGTCCAGAAGAGTCAATCCCGCTTAATGTGGTCGAATTCCCATGCGGGTTACGGAATCAGCCGATTTGGCGGTGCACAAAACAAATTCATGTTTGCCATCAGTGACGGTACTACAAGTAAACGGATCGCTTCGCCGAAAATGAATTCGGGCTTTCACTCATTAGCATTGGTGGTCAACCGAGAGCATCAGCGGATGAAGGCGTATGTGGATGGCCAGCAGGTGGGTCGCACCCTCGATATTTCCATGGTCGCTTCCTTGGACGTTGTCAACCCATTACGGATAGGGCGGAACGGTTTTAAGTCCTTTAAAGGGACCGTTGATGAGGTCAAAATCTACACCCGAGTTTTAGGTGTATTTGCAGTTGACGACCTGGGCCAGACCGTGGTAAATGAAGAGGTGAACCTCGATGTCATTGCCAATGACACGAATGATTTGGGCAACCTGGATAAGGTTAGTGTTACGGTGGTATCGAGACCGGAAAACGGAAGGATCATCCGTATTGTTAACGGCGTTATTACCTACCGCCCTAACGCCGGTTTTATCGGAACCGACTATTTTCGCTACGCGGTTGCCGACGTCGAGAATGTGAGTTCTAACTCTGCCAGCGTGATGGTGACAGTAGCGGATGAGAGCGCGTTGATTGCCCACTATCCATTTGAAACGGAGATAGATGGCCTTACCCCAGAAATGGTTGGAGTTTTGGACGTAAAGAGCCGCGACGGCATTGTTAGGGGGTTAGCGAAGGCGCCTCTGAATGGATTTTCAGGACTTGGGCGGGCCTATGAGTTCGACGGAGTCAACGATTTTATCGAGGTTGACCAACGTGCCAACTTAGACTTTGGGGAGCAGCAAAGCTTTTCCGTAACGGTCTGGGCACGGGATGACAAGCCAAGTGGGAACAATACTTGGGGGCCGATTGTCCAGAAGGGGGCTCGTGACCTCCTATGGCGGAATGGGAGAAAAGGTTATGGAATCAGCCGCTATGCTTCCAGACGAAATGGTTTCATTTTTGGAATCTCGGACGGCATCAAGCCAAGAGTGGTAGTCGTCTCTCGGATCAATCCTGACGGGGTTCACTTCTTGGCATTGGTGGTTGACCGTGAGTCCACGCCCCAGCAGATGCGTGCCTATGTAGATGGCAAGCTTGTTGGCAAACGCGATATTAGCGGTCTTGGTTCCCTGGTAGCGAATTATCCGTTACGTATCGGTTGGAATGGCTTTAAGTATTTTGACGGCCTTATTGATGATGTCAAAATCTATTGCCGTCCATTGTCAGGAGCAGAGATTGCGACGGAATTCGTTGATACGACATCAACAACGGCCGCGACATCTTCGGTGCTGATTGTGAAAAACAGTTTATCCTTTGGGGAAAGGCTTCCACTTACAGATTCAATGATCTCCTACACTATCTACGAGGATGCCGATGACGGAACGATTGATGGTTGGCAGGCGTATGGCGAAGGAAATGTGCTGAACGTGGAAGATAGTTCCGGTAACCGGATCATTTCAACGGACGCCCACCTTTTTGGAGATCCCTTCCGATTGGGGTTAGCAGATCTTAGCGATTGGAATAACACGAAGGAGTTTACGGCCTACTTTTCGATTCTCATGGAAGAAAACGTGGCTGTTTACTTCCGCGTGGACACCAGCGAAGGCGAAAAAAATCTCTGCTACACACCCGGCGTTGAAATGATGACCGTGAATGACGGCGTGATTTGCTTCGGCCTTGGCATCGAACCCGATGGCCAGTGGCATGAAATTACCCGTAACCTCGATAATGACCTAGGCCAAGCGATCCCCAACGCAAGCCTTGTCAGCGTTAAGGACTTTTATGTTTTCGGTAGTGTGAAATTGGATGATCTGATGTTAATCAAAAAGAACGACAAAAAGTAAGTTAAAAAAATCTTCCATTTTTTCCCTGAATATACTTGAACTTTTTATTGCAACATATACATTACAATTATCGCAACAAATAATCTATTTAAGACATTTGCTCTGCAATATTTGTTATTTTTGTTTCCACTTAAAGTGATAGCCTTTCTTATAATTCTCGCCCTCCCCTCTTCACCTCTTTTACTAAAGGAGATCTGCTATGAAAAACTTTGCTCCCTATTTTCTTTTATTCAATTCAATCGAAAGCTTCCATCGGGATATATCCCCGAAAATGAAATCGAAACTATTTAGTCTTAAAAAGGCTATTAGTGCTTCACATTCCTTATCTTAAATTCCTTATCTTCAGCAGCTTAACATCATAGATCTATGCAAAGTTGTTGTACCAACCACGATTGATCCCAAAAGTTGACAAGAATTCGGTCTGTGGATTAACACCAATTTTTTTATTTCATCTCTTTGCGAGAGAGATAAGCTACGATAATTCGAATTTCTAAAATGTTAGTTAGCCTGGAAACACGCCCCCCAATATCCTGGCTAAAAAATAACCCGAAACGCAAAATCGGTTCTGTCAGTCCACATAACCCAACTCTTAACCATTTATCACCAAAAACATTATCGCCTATGTCAAATACTACATACTGCGGTTTTGCATCATGCTTTAAATAACGCAAAATCCGCATTCCATCTTCACTTTTTTCTTGCTAGTAATTACAAAAATATTGAGGAGCAGATTGTCATGCATGCACATCAAAAATCCCCATTTTCAGGCCTCCACAGATCAATAAAAATAATTTTTACCACTCTCTTCCTACACTCCTTCGCAATAGGAGCCCTCAATGCCAAAATCTGGTATGTAAATCAAGCCGCGGTTGGGGATACCGATGGGGTCTCATGGAGTAAGGCTTTTGTAGACCTTCAGAGCGCATTGGCAGCTTCAAATGAAGGAGATGAAATCTGGGTGGCAACAGGAACCTATCTCCCTGGTAAAAATCGCGAAAACTCATTTCAATTAAAAGACGGAGTTGCCCTTTACGGAGGATTCGCCGGGGCAGAAACAAGCCGAAATGAACGAAATTGGCAGTCTAACCTTACCGAATTAAGCGGCGACATTAAGGGTGACGACCAGGGTTTCAAATTTAATAGCGAAAATGTATATCACGTCATAACTGGAGCCAACGATGCTGTAATTGATGGATTTCGCATCTCCGCGGGAAATGCGAACGGGGATGATCAGTTTAAGCAAGGTGGTGGAGTATTCAATACGGCGAATTCACTCACCATAGTAAATTGTAGTTTTCTCAACAATTTGGCCAGCATGGGCGGAGGAGTTGCCAATATATCGTCGGAGTCTACAACCATCAAAAACTGTGTGTTTAACGGTAATCAAGCATCCACCGGTGGCGGAATACATAACTTTGATGCTTTGCCAACAGTGGAAAACTGCAAATTTGTTGACAATCTAGCCATGGTCAGCGGTGGTGGAATGTACAGCAGCCTAGCATCCCCTTCAATAATCAACTGCAATTTTACCGGTAATAGCGCTAAGTCCTTTGGGGGAGGAGGGATATTTAATAGTACCTCTCAGGTGTCAATTCTAGGGTGTGTCTTCTATAAAAACTCCGCTCGATTCGGTGGAGGGGTTATTAATCTCTCGCCCGATGTTAGTATGATTAACTCTTTTTTCAGCGAAAATACCGCTGATAAGGGAGGTGGAATCTATAATCTCGAGGCATCAATATCTTCGATAAATTGTACGCTCACCAAAAATGTAGCCAACGTAGGCGGTGGCCTTTTCAATTCGAACTCTGACCCGTTCATAACTAATTGTATTCTTTGGAATAATACCGCAAATCAATCAGATAATGAGATTTCGAATCTCAATTCGACCCCGACCATAACCCACTGTAACATTGAAGGATTGCTTGAAAACGGTTTCAATCATGCGGTCGGCAATAATGGAGGAGGAAATATTGATAGCGATCCGCTCTTTAGTGATAAGCTGGATCCCGATGGACCCGACGGTCGTTTTGGCACCATGGACGATGGCCTTCGTCTTCAGTTTGGAGGTCCATGCGTTGACTCCGGCATCGCTGCTGGCGCGCCGGATGTAGATATTCGTGGAATTAGTCGGCCGCGGGGCGCTGGGATAGATATAGGGAGCTACGAATTTATCTCCAGACCTCCGGTAGCGGTGAATGACAAAATTGTTACCTTTTTTAATTCAAAATCCGTCATTAACCTTTTAAAAAACGACACAGATTTTGACGGAAGCATTGACCCGTCGAGCGTTGAAATAGTACAAAATTCGCCAAGGTTTGTCGCTCATTTTGACGGAGTAAATGATCGTATGACGTGGGGAAACCTGGGCCTTGGCCAGAGCACAAGCTTATCCAAATTTATTCGCTTTCGGACACGCGATAAAAACGGAGTTTTATTTGATACAGAGTTTGGTGCTGGAGCGGATGGTGGGCTGTCCATCGTTGGCGGACATCTTCAATTGCGATGTGCATTTCAGAAGTCTGGAGTTCAAGTTGTCAACATCGTAAGTGATATAATTGCTGCCGATGGTGCATGGCATAGTGCGGGATTTACTTATGATGGTTTGACACTAAAGACTTATTTTGATGGTGCTCAAAGAGGAATACCTATATCCGATTTAGCCAGGGATAAAATTCGACATAACTACATCAGCACTTGTGGTCGCAGAATAATTTCCAATTCCAGATATTACCGAGGAGAGCTAGCGGATTTCGTAGTTTACAATCAAGCATTATCCAATTTAGATATAGGAAATTACCACACCGGAGTTGTCACACAGAAGAACCTGGTCCTCTGGGGTAAGATGGATGAAGGGGATTACCAGGCGGGATTAACTAATTCAAGTGGAATCAACCGTAGCGGCATTAGCTTAGGTGCGACCCCAATTGTTGATCCACAAACGCGTCCGCTACCTGCACATGGCACTGTTGTCAATAATGGCAATGGGACGGTAACCTACACGCCTGATTCTGATTTCCTGGGAGAGGATAGGTTTGAGTATATTGTTAGGGACAATGAAGGTTTAATATCCGACAAAGCAAGTGTAAAGGTTACGATTGTAAAAGGCTCCTGCAGCCCTGAAGGCGATGATATGGCGCCCATCTTTTCAGATTGCCCAGCGCGCAGGGTCGTGCACACGGATAAAGGCCAGTGCTTCGCCGAAGTATTGTGGTCGCCGCCAACTGCTGTCGATAACTGCTCTGAGGTTGAGTTAACCTCAACTCACAGTCCAGGAGATAGATTTGAACCAGGGACCACCAAGGTGACTTATACAGCAACGGATCCTTCAGGCAACACGGCATCTTGTACTTTTGGAGTAACTGTTATCGATGAAGAAACTTCCACTTTCGTGGGATGCCCTCCTAACATCATTAGCCCCATAAACGCTGATGAAACCGGGACAATCGTAAATTATGACGTTCCAACTGGAATGGATAATTGTACGGAGCTAGACATCGTCCAAACAGACATCACGGGATTATCAAACGGTTCCTTTTTTCCCCGAGGCACACATGTACAAGAATACACCCTAAGCGATGAAAATGGTCATTCTGCAACCTGTAGGTTTACAGTAACCGTAACCAACCAACCCAATGCCGGAGATGATACTGCCCATACATTTGGCGGCGAAAGTCTAACAATAAATCTTTTCGACAACGATATGGATCCGGATGGTACTATCGATCCTACGCAGGTGATGGTCGCCGATACCCCATCAGGGAGATTCGTTGCGAATTTTGACGGGGTTAATGATTCAATTAGCTGGCCAAACCTTAGTCTAAATGATACGCAGCGTCTATCTAAATTCATACAATTTAGGACTACAGATACCAACGGAGTTTTATTTGACACCGAATTTGGTGCCGGAGCGGACAGCGGCCTGGCCATAGCACGTGGATATCTTCAACTGCGAATTGTATTCAAGAATTCTGGAGTTCAGGTCATAAACATTGTAGATGCTAGCACAGCAGCAGATGGTCAATGGCATAGTGCAGGCTTTACTTACGATGGCTCTACATTGAAGACATTTTTTGACGGTGCTCAGGCCGGAACTTCATTATCGATTTCAGGTAAGGCGATCGTTAATAAATATAATAGCGTGTGTGGTAAAAGGATAATATCCAGGTCCGGATCATACTTCTCCGGTAAGCTCAGCAACTTTGTCGTCTATGACATCGCATTATCGGAGGCTAATATTGTAAATTATCACAAAGGCCTTGTATCAGAATGTAATAACTTGGTCCTTTGGGGTAAAATGGATGAAGTAGGCTATGCCTCCGGACTACTAGACTCAAGTGGAAACGAAAATACCGGAAATGCCAAAGGCACAGTACCAAGCTATGATCCAAGACTCGGCATAAAACCTTCAAACGGAACCCTGGTCAATAACGGTGATGGCACCATAATATACACCCCATTTCCATGCTTCCGGGGTACTGACAGTTTTGGTTACACGATTCTGGATAACAGCGGCGCTGAGTCAAACATGGCGACTGTAACCATAAACGTGATTGAGCAGCCTTCAATAAATCACAACCCGCTGGAAGAAACAACGGATCTTGGTCCCCATACCATAAACGCTAAGCCGATAGCATTTACAAAAGTGACCCGGGCCGCGTTAAATTGGGCAGTTAATGACGAATCCTTCTCCACAACGCCAATGACAATAAGGGATGACGAAACAATTTTTGCCCAAATTCCGGCACGTGAGAGCAGCGCTATCATTTCCTATTATATCGAAGTGGAAGATCATTTTGGCAATATCGTTGTTGTCCCTTCTGGCGCACCTTCAGAATCCTATCAATTTGAAATAAAAGGAGTTCCGGCTCTAGTTGCAAATCCAATAGAACTGGAGTTTAACCTAGGTTCGGGGGAGACGGAAAAACGAAAACTTACCCTGTCAAATATTGGCACCGGACCTGCCGAATGGACATTGAATGAAAAGCCACAGACAACGAGATCTCTGTCTTCCAGCCCTGCAACAACAAGCGCCTTGGACCATCCCCTAGCCATCGATTGGGATGCAGAGCATGCACCCGATACCCTACTGGTCAGCTTCCGCGAAAGAGTTTCATCCGGCGAATGTGAGGCCATTCACCAAGCGCTTGGATGTGAGCGAGTTTCATCCTGTAATCTGATACCCTTAGATGTGGTGAAAATTCCCGATGATATGAATCTCAAAGAGGCCTGTGGGGCCTATCAGCAATACTCTGAAGTCGTTTATGTTGAACCTAATTACGTATATCATTCAGTGGAAATGCCTAACGACTCGTCCTTTTCCGGCCTATGGGGGTTGCATAATACCGGACAAACCGGGGGAACCGAAGACGCAGATATCGATGCACCAGAAGCGTGGAATCAACAAAAAGGAAGCCATGAGGTCATTGTCGGAGTTATTGATACAGGCATTGATTTCAATCATGAAGATTTGGTCGATAATCTCTGGACCAACGAAGCCGAACGTACCGGGACGACCGGTGTCGATGACGACGGTAACGGAATTGTTGACGACATTCACGGCGCCCGTTGGACCAGCGGTAATGGTCGTCCAACCAGTGGCAATCCCTTTGATGGACATCGACATGGCACGCACGTTTCTGGAACCATAGGCGCGGTAGGCAACAACTCTACCGGCGTGGTAGGCGTCAACCACACAGTTCGACTAATGGGCCTGAAATTCTTGAGTGATAGCGGGTCAGGCCGGACGGCTGATGCGATCGCGGCTATTGAATATGCCGTTGACAAAGGAGCCCACCTAACCAGTAATTCTTGGGGAGGAGGAGGTGTTAGCACAGCACTTCGAGCTGCTATAGCCGCGGCTGGAGCTGCTGGTCAACTCTTTGTGGCCGCGGCTGGCAACAGTGGCCGGAACTCCGATCGCTCTCCTCTTTACCCCGGCGCTTATGACGTTGACACAATAATTTCAGTGGCTGCCAGTGACCATAATGATTCCAAAGCGGGTTTTAGCAATTGGGGAGCTGTAAGCGTGGACCTGGCAGCACCCGGTGTGAATACCCTTAGCACAACCCCAAGAAATGGTTATTCATCATTTAGTGGAACCTCTATGGCAACTCCGCATGTTTCGGGTGTTGTTGCCTTATTATTGTCAAATATTCTACCCGGAACAGCAGATCCCTTGACCGTCAAAAAGTGGATATTAGATGGTGTCGATCCTGTGGACGCATTCAGAACCGATGGTCCAACTCCAGTATTAACAGGTGGACGGCTAAATGCTGCTAATTCGCTAGCTCTAGCCGGGATTTCATGGCTATCCCAAAACGTAAAATCCGGGATTTTAAATCCCAAAGAAACCATTGAAATTGAGGTTTCTGCTGACGCGACAGGTGTAAACGAAGGAAATTATATAGCTAATATGATAGTCCGCTATAATAATCCAGATAATCTTGAGGTAGTCATCCCTATTGACTTGAGCGTGACTGGGACACCAGAAATTGCCGTTTTAGAAAAGTCCCTGAACTTTGGCAGGGTGTTCGCTGGCGGCACTGGCACAACAATGTTGTCAGTCACCAATAAAGGGACAGCAGGCTTAGCTGTCAATAATATTACCTCTGATAATTCAGCATTCACCGTTGATAGAACAAGCTTCGAATTGGCCCCTCGGGAAACTATGGATTTGACCATTGCCTACGCCCCTCAAAGAGAAGGTTCAAATAATGGCACGTTAACTATTAAGAGCAACGACCCGATTATGCCATCATTGCAAGTGGGTTTAGGTGGCATGGGAACCCCTGCTCCGAATATTTCAATAACTCCTGGCATATTAAAAAAAGATTTGTTCACGGGAGAGATATCGCCCCAGAGCTTTACCATTTCTAACACAGGAAAAAGTGATATAACATTTAAAGTCTCATCAGCGGAAACATCTTCAACCGTCACGGATCCTGATCCGGGCGCTGTCATTCGAACGATTCCCGCTCCTGGAAGGATCTTCGGGCTGACCTGGTTAAATGATAGCCTTTGGGCGGTTGTATATTCCAGTACTCCGAAAATTGTGGAACTTGACCCAACCGATGGAACGATTTTATCATCTATCGAAATAGATCGTAAGACACGGGTTGACCTGACCAATGATGGCACCAATTTGTGGGTCACTAATTACTCTGATCGAACGATAGAGTCATTTTCAACGGATGGGACTTTACTAGAATCATGGTCTGCTCCTTTAAGTACCCCCTGGGCAATTTCGTGGGATGGAGACGCCCTTTGGGTTGGCGGGTCGAGTCACCCGACCTTATATCGTTTGGATTCCAAGGGAGTTGTGCTAGAAACACGGAATCTCTCCTCAGGAAATATTAGATATTCATACGGCATGGAATGGATCTCCAAGCACTTGGATGGCCAACTATGGATTAGCGATTATTCCAGTGACGACATCAACCAATTCAACTCAACCATGGATCCATTTGCTCTTATCCAGGAATTTGGTCATTCGGAATCAAATCGGCCTACGGGAATCGCCCATGATGGTGAAAATTTATGGATCGCAGCGTACCATTCTTCGACAATTGCCTTGGTGGATGATGGGATTAGAGAGGCAGTAAGTTGGTTACCTATTGGCCTAACCTCCGGTAAGATTCCAGCCAATTCTTCGTTGGAAATTAACACCACCTTTAATGCGGCTGGCCTTTCTGGCGGTGAGTTTAGCGCCCAAATTATAATCGAAAGCAATGATCCTGACGAGCCGAAAGTCAGTCTTCCTGTTACCTTGAACGTGACACCAGCACCTGAAATTACCGCTTCTGAAGAACAACTGAATTTTGGGAGAACTTTTGTGGGCGATTCGATCACCAATGTTTTGACGATTAGCAATGATGGACCCGAACTCTTGACCATAAATGAGCTGAGTTTGGATAGTAATGATTACTCCGTTAGTCTAACCAGTTTCGATTTGAATCCTGGAGAAAGTCAAGAGGTTCTTGTCTCCTTCGCGCCGACTGCTGCAGGGGAACGAAAAGGGATATTAAACATTAATAGCAACAGTAAAGCGAACCCTTCTCCTACTGTTGCACTGACTGGCGAAGGCCTTGCTCGACCCAATATCTCCTTGACGCCTGATGGAGTCGAAGAGAGTATCCTTAGCGGAGAAACTTTGAGACGGATTATTACGATTTCCAATGAGGAGGAGAGCGATTTTCCTTGGGAGATCTCTACCCAGTTCCTTAAACCAAGTAGTACCGCCCGTGGAACGGACACCAGCCTTGAAAATATTTTGCTTAGTTTAGATGCTAATTTTAAAACCGTCACGGATAGCATTCCGGAACGCTTTGATTTTACGGAAGGCGAGACAAGTTACAGAATCCGCAGTGGCGGAAACGAAATGTACGACAGCAGTGGAGGAAATCGCCTCAGGACAAATTTAGGGCGTGATCTTATTTATTCTAACGGGGTCATTTCCGCAAACAGAATTTTTGGCAACAATGGCCGATATTTCACGCGGAAATATCCCGGATTGTTCGTAATGGTTGCTAATTTAGATGGTGTAGATCGCTTTGAAATCAGTGGCAACTTGGGGGCTGACGGACGAGGGAACAGCGATGTAGCCGAACTCAAAACCTCGTTGTCCGGAACGACATTCAAGGGTTTTGTAAAACGTGTTTATAATACAACTGAACCCTCGGTAAACCATCTCATAATAATTGAAGGCGATTCCTCAGCGGACCAGACGTTTTCAACGAATACAAATTCTGATTTTCACCAAATAAATAACCTCGCAGAAAACCGCCGGCTCTATTATCTACTCTATGCTGGCGCTAACGGGTCTTATATGGACGACGACGCAACGCTGAAGATCATGAAATCCTTTTTAAATTCATTGGATCTTATTCCGGCATGGCTTTCCATTTCCTCCACAACTGGAACTATTTTATCACAGAATACCAAGGACATTAAACTGACCCTTGATGCCGCTCATTTAGCTGGTGGCGATTATAGCGCGAACATTTTATTCATGTTTAACGGCGTTGAGCAGCTAACCCTACCGGTTCCAGTTATGTTACACGTCGCAGACGCGCCTAATATTGAGATTTCAGATAAAGTCCTCAATTTCGGCCCTCATTTGGTGGGTGCGTCCGTTCCCGAGACGTTAATGGTCAGCAATGCTGGAGTTAAATTATTAACAATAAAGGAAATAACCACGGGTAATACCGACTACACCGTCGATACTGGAAATTTTAACTTGCAACCGGGTGAGAGTCGCGAAATAACCGTCACCTTTTCACCCGGCACACAAGAAAAGGATAATAGCATTCTGCTGATTGTCAGTAACGATCCGAAAGAGCCGCGGATGGAAGTTAAACTAAAAGGCGGAGGACTGCCGGCGCCCGATATTTCGGTCTCTCCACAAATACTGGAAGACGACTTACTCATCGGTGAAACGTCTAGTCATAACCTAACCATTTCTAACGACGGCGATAGCGACCTGCGATGGGAAACTTCTCTTCTGTCCAAAGAATCCACGAATACGATTCCGAAAATTAGTGAAAGTCTGGAAGATATATTGACGAATCTGAACGCAAACTTTGACGTTATTACGGGTAAAATTCCCGAGCGTTTCGATTTTTCAGAAGGACAAACAAGATCGACCATTTGGGATGGTGGCAGCGATATGTATGATGACGGCAATATCCTGAGAACAAACCTCGGTAGTTCCATCGTTTATTCTGATGATGTAATCCGTGAAAATTCATTCTTTGGCAGAGCAGGTCAATATTTCACACGCAAGCTTCCCGGGCTATTTGTTTTGGCTGCGGACATGGACGGCGTAAATCGCTTTGAAATTAGGGGTAATTTAGGTGCCGATGGCATTGGTGAAGTGGACGGGACCATACTGAAAACGACGTTAGAGGGTCGAACATTTTATGGTTTGGTAAAACGCGTTCACGGCGCTAGTAATCCATCGGTCAACCACTTAATTATCCTCGAAGATAATGTTACGGCGGATCATACCTTCTCAACCAACACAAACTCCGATTATCACCGAGTATTCAACCTCACGGGCACTCGCCGCATGTTCTACCTGCTCTATGCAGGAACGAATGGACATTATATTGATGATACGGCGACCTTAGCCATTATGGAAGAATTTTTGAGATCTGCGGGGGCCGTTCCCGGCTGGCTTCAGACCAGCCCAATCTCTGGTGTAATTCCTGTAGGTTCATCCGAGACAATAGAAGTGGTATTTAATGCCGAAGCATTAATTGGCGGTAAATACAGCGCAAATATGGTGATAACGAGTAATGACCCAGATGAATCTGAGCTGCTTATTCCCATGACCCTGCAGGTAACCGGAACGCCAGATATAGCTGTTGATCAGCCTACATTAAATTTTGACTCCCTGTTCGTAGGAGAATCGACCAGCAAAACGTTGCGGATCGAAAATGAAGGGACTGATTTATTAACGATTACAAATATTACTGCAAATACGAATGACTACAGTGTCGACTTGAATACTCTTGAGGTGCCCCCCCGTGAGAACCGGGAAGTAACCGTTACATTTGCGCCAAAGGCCGCCGGATCAAGGAATGGGATCTTAAAGATCGACACCAACGATCCCGATGAGTCAACCTTTGAGGTCGTATTAACTGGCCCTGGTATCGCACCGCCAGATATTTCGGTGTCGCCAGGGATGTTAAAAGAAAAACTTTTCACAGGCGGGGAGAAAAACCGTATAGTAACGATTGCCAACAGCGGCAATAGTGATCTAACCTTTGAAATTTCATCGGAAGAAAACTCTTCTACTGCGGCTTCGTTAGCATCGATCCTAACAGATCCTAGTCCGGGCGAAGTCATTCGCTCTATTCCCGCTCCTCAGAGAATTTATGGGCTGACCTGGTTAAACGATCATCTCTGGGCAGTAGTAAATTCCAGTCCTAGAAAAATTGTGGAACTTGATCCCAGTGATGGCACCATTTTATCGTCTATCGAAATGAATGCTCGTGTACGTATTGGCTTGACCAATGATGGCACGAACTTGTGGGTCACAAACTACTCCAACCGAACGATAGAATCCTACTCGACGGATGGGAATTTACTAAGCTCCTGGTCGGCTCCATTAAGGACCCCATGGGGCATCGCTTGGGACGGTGAAGCGCTTTGGCTTGGAGGCTATAGTCATCGGACCCTATATCGCATGGATACTAAAGGAGTCGTGTTAGAAACGCGAAATCTTGCCTCCGGGATTATTAGATATCTATATGGCATGGAATGGGTCCCTCGCCATTTGAATGGCGAACTTTGGATCGCCGACTATTCCAGAGATGATATTAATCAATTCAACCCTGCCGCGAATCCACTGGCTCTTATCCAGGAATTTCGGCATTCGGAATCATATAGACCGACGGGGATCGCCCATGATGGCGAGAATCTATGGGTTGCAACATATGGTTCGTCGACAATTCTTATGGTCGATGACGGGATTATGGAGGCCGTAAGTTGGTTGCCCATTGACATAACTTCCGGTACGGTTCCAGCGAATTCCTCGTTGGATATTGGCGTCACCTTTAATGCTGCTGGTCTAGCAGGCGGTGAGCTTAGCGCCCAAATCATGGTCGAAAGCAATGTTCCCGGAAAACCGGAGATTACTATTCCTGTTACCCTGAATGTAACTGCGGCTCCGCACATCGTCGTTTCAGATGGGTTGATAGATTTTGGTTCGGTTTTCCTGGGTGAATCGCACACTCAAACATTGACGATAAGTAACAATGGCGTAGAACCTCTGACCATAAGCGAATTTACCTCAGATTTAGACGAATACACCGTTGATTCAACGGGTTTCAACTTGGAGCCTGGAGAAAATCAGGAAGTAACCATTAATTTTGCGCCTGTTGTGGATGGAGAGACGGATGGCACGCTGATGATTGTCAGCAATGATCCCGATAATGGCGAAATGAAAATGAATTTGAAGGGATCAGGGCAGTTCCCTCCTTCCCTACTTTTGACTCCTCAGCAATGGGAAGAAGAGATGACAACCGGCCAGATTTTGACTCGAACTCTAACCATCATCAATGGCGGGAATAGTGCATTAGATTGGAATATTTCTACCCAATTTGAGAATCCGAGTGACTCCGCTTTCAATACAATTAACGATCTAGAGAATATCCGGCTTAACTTAAACGCCAATTTCGAGATGGTAACAAAGGTTATTCCTGCACGGTTTGACTTTTCCGAAGGAGAAACAGGCAACTATATAGTCGATGGCGGCAATAATATGTATGATAATGGTAATCTTTTGTGGACGAACCTTGGTGGCATCCTATATTCCAACGATGAGATCGTGGAGAGTTCAATATTCGGAGAAAACGGAAAATATTTTACCCGGAAATTTCCGGGACTATTCGTTCTCGTTGCCAATACTAACGGAGTGGATTATTTTCAGACGTCCGGCAATTTAGGCGCTGATGGCGTCGGTAGTGTTGAGGGTGAAGTCCTGGAGACCACTGTTTTCGGGACAAAATTTCGGGGCTTTGTAAAGCGTGTCTACGATGCGCCCAACCCATCAATTAATCATTTGATTATTGTTGAGGACAATCCTTCGGCTGACCATACCTTTTCAACCAGCACCAATTCTGATTTCCATAGGATTTATAATTTATCTGATAGCCAGCGCATTTATTACCTCCTCTATGCAGGAGAAAACGGTTCATATATCGATAATAGCACAACCTTAGCTATTATGAACTCATTTTTGAACGCGCTGCAATTAGTTCCGGAATGGCTTAGTGTTTCCTCAAATTCCGGCGTTATTCCAGCTGGCTCGGCAACCGATGTCGACCTCACGCTAAATATGACCGGGGTCCGAGGCGGCGACCTGGAAGCGAGTATCAACATCACGAGCAACGATCCTAAGCGATCGGAGATAAACCTCCCGGTAACAGTTCACGTCACCGACGCGCCCCACATTGCGGTCTCGCATTACCAGTTTGATTTTGGTACCCAGCTGGTAGGCTCATCGGTTTCTGAAACACTGACCGTTCGTAATGACGGGGCCGAGCTACTAACTGTAAGAGAAATTATCTCAGATAATGAAGACTTTACTCTTGACGTCGCGAGTTTTGATTTGAGACCTGGGGAATATCAGGAGGTTGTCGTCACTTTTGCGCCCAGTAATGGTGAAGAACGTAGTGGTGTTCTGACAATTATTAGCAATGATCCAGATGATACACCGTTAAAAATAGCCTTAAAGGGCAAAGGTCTCCTGCCACCGGATATCTCCATTACGCCGGAGATTATGGAAGAAAGCCTGATGACAGGCCAGACCTCCAAGAAATCATTGACGATTGCTAATGAGGGAGATAGCGACCTAAATTTCGAAATCTTTTTGGAAGAAACAAGGGATGCCATGACGTCAAGGATATCGGCCCAATTCACAGGGATAGACGTAAAGGTAACACCCAGCTCCAACATTTTAATTTTTGATGAAAGCAGGCTCGATCAGACTGAGTTAGATGATGCCGATCTTTTCGGTATATCTGAAACGGAAAATGAAATCGACGATCTGTTTGGGTTACTTGCTTCCGGGCATGTTGATAATAGCCCTCAAATATTGCACGGAAATAGTGAAATTGCTGATCCGCTAGGGCTACTTACTCTTGATCTGTTTGACGAAAACTATTTTCCGGACTTTAGCCCATCCAAGTCCATCCACCCGAATTCAGGGCAAATTATCCGCACTATTCCTTCACCAGGCGTGGTATTTGGACTCACCTGGATGAATGACCATCTTTGGGCCCTGGTGGTATCGCGCGCCCCTTATCGGCTTGTTGAAATCGATCCTGACGATGGAGCCATATTATCTACAATAACGCTTGGCAATGACATTCCTGCAGGGCTGACCGCGGACGGAGTCAATCTGTGGGTATCGTATTATAGTCGCAATAGAATCGAGGCATACACCACAGATGGCACACTGGTTACCTCATGGCCTTCACCCTTGACGACACCTCTCGGAATTGCCTGGGACGGTGAAGCGCTCTGGATCGGCGGCAGGTCCCATGGAAAGTTGTACCGGGTAAAACCCGATGGAACTGTTTTAGAGACGCGAACCCTTTCCACTGCGATTGTTCGCAAGGTGTTTGATATGGAATGGGTACCTGAGCATTCGGACGGCCCGCTTTGGATCGTAGACGCTAGCCGTGAAGACATTAATCAATTTGATCCGTCCCAGGAACCACCAGTTCTAATCCAGGATTTTCGTCTTAGCAAACCCAGTTGGCCAGTGGGAATTGCTCATGATGGAGAGAATTTATGGATCTCCGGGATGTCAACATCAACCATTGCCATGGTCGATGATGGCATTAAGGAATTTGTTTGGTTATCCGCTGAAACCCTATCTGGGACCGTGCCAGCGGGTTCCAAAATAGAAATTGAGTTGCTATTCGACGCAATAGGACTAAATGGTGGTGATTATAAGGCGAATATTGTTGTTTCCAGTAATGATCCGGATGAGGCCAAGATAATCGTACCAGCCTCTTTACATGTCACCGGTGAGCCGACCATTACGATTTCAGACGAAAGTTTAGATTTCGGTAGCCTTTTTGTCAATCATTCAACCACGAAAAAATTGACCTTAAGAAATACGGGTACGGATGTGCTTTTAATAAGTGATATCTCCTTGAACAATGAGGATTATGGAGTAAACCCTGCCAGTTTCGACATTGCTCCTGGAAAAAATGGAATGGTTATGGTGACGTTCGCGCCAGACACCGCGGGAACGAGTAAAGCCATCCTCAGCATCGCCAGCAACGATCCCAAGAAATCGACGGTAAAAGTGGCGTTAGTTGGTCAAGGACTCATTCCCCCAATTATTTCAGCCACTCCTAAAACATTGGAAGCTAACATCTCTACGGGTACGACTGCAGCAAAAACGCTAACCGTGGCCAACCAGGGCGGCAGCAAGTTGACCTGGGATATTTCAACTAATTTTGTTGAACCCAGTCAGACCGCTTCAATGACAATTAATAGCCTAGAAAATATTCTCCTAAACTTAAATGCGAATTTTTCGGCTGTAGCAAATGTCATTCCAGAACGATTTGACTTTGCCGAAGGGGAAACTGGCAACCGTATCATCGATGGCGGCGAGGATATGTACGACTACTGGAATCGTCTGTGGACGAATCGCGGCGGCTACATTAATTATTCTAATGGTGTAATTGTGGCCAATTCCAGGTTTGGGGCGAATGGAAAGTATTTCACTCACAAATATCCCGGACTTTTTGTGTTAGTCGCTGACATCAACGATTTAAACTACTTTGTAATTAGCGGGGGTTTAGGAGCTGACGGCGTCGGATCTGCGGACGGAACCAAATTAGAAACGAACATGTTCGGTTCAACCTTTTACGGATTCGTTAAACGTGTGTACGATGCTCCTAATCCGTCAGCCAACCATCTGATCATAGTCGAAAACAATTCATCGGCTGATCATACATTCTCCACGAGCACGAATTCTGATTATCA
This sequence comes from Phascolosoma agassizii, assembly GCA_035593235.1. NCBI lineage: Eukaryota > Metazoa > Annelida > Sipuncula > Phascolosomatiformes > Phascolosomatidae > Phascolosoma > Phascolosoma agassizii. The sequence goes on along the minus strand of JAVJHY011605031.1, from coordinate 12,812 downwards.
TCAGATTTCTAATTTGTCAGAAAGCCGGCGGCTTTACTATTTGATGTATGCAGGGACAAATGGCGCTTACATCGATAACGACGCGACATTACGAATTATGAGGACATTTTTGAATACCTTGCGGCTGGTTCCGGAATGGTTTAGGGTGACTCCAAAGACTGGCACGACAGCAGCCGGATCCTCGGAAGCGGTTGATCTCTTCCTTGATACAACGGGATTGGCTGCTGGTAGCTACAATGGCGAAATTGCAATAGCCAGTAATGATCCCAAAACTCCTCTGATTTTGGTCCCCTTGAAAGTAAACATCACCGACGCTCCGGATATTGCTATGTCAATTGATACGTTCGATTTCGGTGGTCTTCCTGTCGGAGGTTCGCGCACCCATACCCTGACAATTTTTAATGAAGGAACTAACCTGTTGATAATAAATGATATTAAATCGTCCACGAATGACTATAAAACAGATATTATCAGTTTTAAGGTTAACCCCGGTGAAAGTCAAAGTGTCAACATTGTCTTCTCCCCAATTAGCGAAGGTAAGCGACTAGATAGTCTTACCGTTATCTCCAATGACCCTGATGAGCCGACCTTACCACTGAGCCTAATGGGGGAAGGGCTCCCGGCACCCGATATCACGGTAACACCGGGTTCAATAGAGGATCATTTATTTCCAGGAGAGAAATTAGCGCATACATTAACTATTTCCAATAACGGCAATCAAGATCTGGAATTTGAAACTACCCTTGAAGATACACAAATATCGTGGGTTGCTTTTCCAGATACCGAGAAGATTGAGCATGAAGAACAACAGACTGATGCTCCTCGAACCAGTTCCGGTGGGCCTAGCAAATTTGGTTATCTCTGGCTCGATAGCAATGATCCGGAAGGTCCGACCTTTGATTGGATAGAGATCTCAGCAACAGGGGTCGATTTTGGGATTACGGAAGATGATGGAGTTATTACTGCTGACCTTGGATTTGCCTTCAATTTCTTTGGACAGGAATTCAGTCAAATTACCATTGGCGAGAATGGGATGGTCTCATTTGTAAATGAAGGTTTTAGTGATTTTGCGAATACACCTATTGAGGGAAAATCAACTCCTAATAATTTCATTGCTCCGTTTTGGGATGACCATCTGATTGAAAAGGGAGGTAAGATTTACTACGAAACAAGAGGATTAGAACCCAATCGGCAATTTATCGTCGAATGGTACGGAGTGCCCCATATCGAAGATCTCAACTCTGTTTTCACCTATGAACTGATTCTCTCTGAAAATGATCATTCCATAGTATTTCAATACCTGAATATGAACGGGCCGCTAGGTGATGGCAGCTCAGCCACTATCGGTGTTGAAGATGAGTCAGGCGCTGATGGCTTACAAGTTTCTTTTAATTCAGCCTATGTCCATAACGACTTAGCTATAAAAATTATACCTAAGCCGAAATTCATTTCAATCGATACTTTTGCCGCTACACTTAAACCTGGTAAGAGTGTAAACCTTTCCTTCGAGGTCTCAGCCGCAGGCTTAATCCCCGCAGATTACAAAGCAGGTATCAACATTACCAGCAATGACCCCAACGAATCTGAAGTCATAATCCCTCTGTTATTGCATGTTCTCAAAAGGACACAATGGATCACCGGGCTTATCGGTCATTGGAAATTTGATGAAGAGAGGTGGACAGGTACAACCAGAGAAGTTATTGATAGTTCAAGCGGGGATAATCATGGAACAAGCCGTAATGGTGCACAAATCCTAGCGGACGGTAAAATAAATCACGCCGGTGATTTTGATGGTGGTAACGACTATGTTGATGTTGGTAAAATTGCGGTTGGAAATCCGTTGCAGCTGGCTGAAGGAGGAACCCTATCCGCGTGGTTCAACCAGAAAGAAGGTGGCGATCGCTACCAGCGCCTATTGGATAAGTCCAGCAGTGGTATGGGCAACAATGGCTATTCGCTTATTGCCGATCCTTTGCAAAAGGCGATCTGGATCGATGTTTCCGGGGCCAACTATAGAAGCGATGTTGGGGTTTACGAGTTCAACGAGTGGACCCATATCGCTGCGGTCATAACCGGAAATGCCTTTGAGATTTATGTTAATGGGGTCAAAGTAAACGGCCGCTTTATCTCGGGGAGCGCGAAACTGCCTGTCGATGTGGCCACAACCATGCGTATCGGCACCTGGAACCACTCAACCGGACGTGAATTCAAGGGCTTTTTGGATGATCTGCGGGTCTATAATCGCGCCTTGACAGCCAATGAAATCAAGGTGGTCCACGATTTTGCCAATTCTGATTCTACCTTAATCGCACACTATCCCTTAGAGGAAGGGATCGGCTGTACAACAGCGGACATGGCCGGCGGTGGGGAGAAAAAGGAAGGCACCTTAGAACCAGGATGTTCTTCCACTAGCAACACTGGGCCCACGTGGTCAACCGAAGTGTCACCTTTGGGCAATGCCCTCGAATTTGATGGCGATGACGACTATGTAAATCTGGGGCTGATTGAAGTCGGCCATCCCTTGCAGTTAAGCTCTGGGGGGACCTTGAGTGCGTGGTTCAGCCAACGCAATGGAGATCGCTACCAACGCATCCTGGATAAGTCCAACCTTGGTATGGGTACCAACGGCTATGCACTAATTGCAGATCCACGAGAGAGAGCTATCTGGATCAATGTTTCCGGGGCCAATTATAGAAGTGATGTTGGGGTTTACGAGTTCAACGAGTGGACCCATGTCGCTGCGGTAATAACCGGAAGTGTTTTTGAGATTTACGTTAATGGAGCCAAAGTAAACGGGCGCTTCATCTCGGAGACCGCAAAGCTGCCCGTCGATGTGGCCACCACTATGCGTATCGGCACCTGGAATCACTCAACCGGCCGTGAGTTCAACGGTTTTCTAGATGATTTGCGGATCTATAATCGGGCCTTGACTAATTCTGAGATCCGTCTCATCCATGGGGAGGGCTCTTCAAGCACCAGTCTTGTTGTTCAAAGTGCTGTGACTGAGGGTAGTACACCTGTAATAGTAAACTCTGCTCGATCGGGTATTTCCTCTTTTATTTCCGAAACAATTTACGAGAATGCCGAAGACGGAACGATTGATGGCTGGCAAGCGTACGGTGAAGGAAATGTGTTGAACGTGGAAGATATTTCCGGTAACCGAATCATTTCAACGGAAGCTCACCTCGTTGGAGACCCCTTCCGATTAGGATTAGCGGATCTAGGCGACTGGAATAACACCGAGGAGTTCACGGCCTACTTTGCCATTCTCATGGAAGAAAACGCGGCTGTCTATTTCCGGGTGGACACCAGTGAGGGCGAGAAATATCTCTGCTACACACCGGGAGCTGAAACGATGACCGTGAATGGCGGTGTCATTTGCTTTGGGCTTGGCATCGAACCCGATGGCCAATGGCATGAAATCACCCGTAATCTCGCCAATGACTTGGACCAGGCGATCCCTAACGCAACCCTTGTCAGCATTAAGGACTTCTATGTATTCGGTAGCATCAAGTTAGACAACCTGAGGCTTCTTAAAGGTAATGTGGAATGATTAACGATAGCCCAATTGATCGAACATGGTTTTGGCATTAGCCCCTTATTTAAGTACATCGACAACAAATTGTCGATGTGGAAACAATCGATTCTAAGAACATATTTTGTCGATGTAAATTTTCATGCTGCAATTCCCAACAATTGAAAATGATTCCAACGCGAAGCAATCGCGGCTGAGTCTTATCTCAGCCGCGACGTAGTCCCTTTTTCATAAAGGTCTGCAACAAATTTTCTTGATCAAGATTTTAGTTTTGATACACTGTCACTAAGCCTAGCGATGTTGCCATTGATACCAACATCATTGTTAACGATCTCGGGGATGGTAACTATGGCATACTTTTTAATAATACGCTCGAGGACGGCACCTACCGGTTTGACTTTGAGGTCACCACTGATGCGAAAACACCCAGCGAACGGGTCATTATTCGCCGTGTCTCTGAGGTGGTATTTCCTCGATCTTCTACGGAAGTTTTGTAATGAAAAATCTTCAATCTCAGATCACCTGAGACCGCCATCGCCGATGGTACCAGTGTGATTCGTGTAAGAGCAGCGCTCAGAAACTGTGCAGGCACTCCTCTAGCAATCGGTACCAATGGTGTTTCGTTCATCGCTAGTGATGGCGCGTTCCTTTATGATCCAATTGAGATAGCAGAGGGTGTCTTTGGGCAAGTACTAATATCACCAACCCGGCCTGGAATCATCGCAAAGATCTTTTGGATAAGAATTTTTTTTGATATAAACAAATTAATCAGTTACTACTACACACGCATCATTGGAGATATTTCCATGAAAAAAAACGACGCTAATCATCATCTTTTACATTGCAACTCTTTTTTCCATTCAAGCTGGTATTATCGGTGTGGATCCAACAAGTAATGGGAGAACTGCTCTTGTTTCCGGTTTTGGAGGGCTTACTATAGGCTGGGAATTTCAAGTGACAGAACCTAATGGAATTATTGTGGATGGGTTAGGATTTTGGGACCATCAGTCAGACGGCTTTCGTTTTGGTCAGACTTTCTCGGTTGGTTTATGGAATGCTTCTACCGGGAATTTGCTTCAAAGTTCAATGATCACATCCGGTTCAACATTACAATCTTCTTTGCACCCAGATGGTGTCTGAAGAGTCAATACCGTGTCCCTTGTAGATTTGGGTCCAGGAATCTACCGGGTAGGAGCTTTGATGCCGAGATCAGGTGGGAACCAAATTATTACACGTGATGCCACGCTTCAACTCGAACCTGGAATTAGCTTTTCGGGCTATCTTCGTCAGCTTGGCACTTCGGCTCTAGCGATGCCGGATACCCCTTTTCCATTTGCTAATCCTGCTTCTTTTGGTCCAACAATAACATTCACCTCCGCACCTACGCCCATACCTGAACCTAGTTCGATCTTGTTATTAATCGTGGGATTGTGTTTGCTCGGATATTGGAATGTAAGATCGATAAAGCTAAAGCATCCGAAAATTCGTTTCTGAATGGACGTGCCATAGTTAAAAGCTAAGCCATAACGAAAAACTTTTTCGCCAAAAAATTGATAGCAAAGGTTCGATCTCAATTCACTTTTAGGAATTCATCAATCAAGGCACGGGCAATGGTCATTCTCGAAGGAATATTCGGCATGGAATCAGGAGAAAACCATTGTGCATCTTCAATTTCTGTTTTATCCACCCGCATTTCTCCGCCTGCATAATCTGCTGTAAATCCGATCATTAATGAATGGGGAAACGGCCAGGGCTGGCTTGCTAAATAGCGAATATTTTTAATTTCGATAGTTACTTCTTCTTTGACCTCGCGCATCACTGCTTCTTCCAATGTCTCTCCGGGTTCGACAAAACCCGCAAGGGTGGTATACATTCCTTTTCGGTGATGGAATGAACGGGCTAGTAGAATTTCACAATCACGCCTAACTGCCATAATCACCGCTGGCGATATACGTGGATAGCAGAGAAACTCACATTCCGGGCATTCTTTGGCTAACTCTCCGATTTTATCGCGCATGATCGTAGCACATCGACCACAATAGCGATGGGTTTGATGCCAATGGAGGACTTGGTTTGCGCGGCCAGCAATGGTAAATAAATCATCATCTATGTGTCCAAATAACTTTCTCAATCCCAAAAGTTCCATGGATTTCGCTAGCGAAATTTCTTCAACCAATTCGACAACATAGCAATTAATTCCATTATGAATCCCTAAAAATCGTTGACATTGGAAACGTAATGCCAGTTCTGAAAAATCCTGTATAAATGGAATGTGCAGGGATTGGCCTTCAACGTGGACGAGAATCTTATTGTTCTGGAAGGCAAACCAATACGCTGCTTCATCCTGTTTGTCAGCTGCTGCGATTCCAGGAATTAGAGGAGTTGACATTGAAAATGGGTACGGCTTGTTCATAAATGCTTTCGATTCAATTGTTTTCCAATCCGAATAACAGCCTCAACAAGCAAATCAAAATCACTCTGAACACTACGATGGTTGGCAATTGCCACACGTAAACAGTATTGACCTTTTAAGGTCGTATATGAAGGCACAGCAAGCCCCTCTTCCTGTAGCTGAATCAGAATTGCCTTATTTAGTAAATTAAGTGCTTGAACGTCTAATCCATCTGAATTAAAACGAAAACAGACTATATCTAAACCAATAGGAGCAATCAACTCCAAGTGTGGCTCGGCTTCGATTAACTGGCCGAGATAGTGAGCCTGCTCAACATTTCGTGCAATCATTCGACCAAACCGATCAAGTCCGTGTTCTTTGATCGACATCCATACCTTAAGTGCTCGAAATTGGCGGGATAATTGCAAACCATAGTCGCTAAACCATCGTTGCCCAGCTGCGAGGCCACGCGTTTCATGTTCAAGGTATTCCGGAGTAAGCGAGAATGTACTCTTGTGATCCGGCTCATGCCGGACAAGTATGCAACCGGCCTCAAATGGGATATGCATCCATTTATGAAGGTCAAGGACCACAGAATCGGCCCTTTCTATACCAGAGAGTTGAGGTTTGATATTCTCCGCGAGCACAGCAACGGCGCCAATAGCGCCATCGACGTGAAACCATAAGTTTTCGACCTGACAGAGCTCAGCCAAGGCATTTAAATCGTCGACCGCACCGGTATTGATAGTCCCAGCGTTACCGATAACACAGATCGGCAGGCCGCCTGCATGACGGTCTTTTTTTATCGCTGATTGCAATGCCTCCAAGTCAATGGTGTAATCATTATTAACGGGGATTAATCTGAAGTTATTGCTTCCCAACCCCAACAATTCAACTGCCTTTTGGTTGCAACTATGCACTTCGGAAGATGCGTAAACAATCAACTTCTGAGGGGCATTCTGCATGCCATGCTCACGAACATTAAATCCAGCCTTGGTATTCCTCGCGACCGCTATACCAACAAAATTGGCCATAGACCCGCCACTAACAAGTAATCCACTTGCACCTAGCGGAAATTCAAGGATTTCTTTCATCCAGTTTACGACCTGTTCTTCGACCAAATTGGCAACATGGTTGCCTCCACCCAGATTAGGGTTCATGATCGCCGCCAGAAAATCAGCAAGGGCACCAAGCACCGTTCCGTTGCCCATGTACCAAGCCCAAAAACGAGGATGGATGTTGCCCATCGGGTATGGAAAAACTCTCTCTAAGAATTCCTGGTACACAGCTTGGGCGTCGTCTGGATTCCGGGGAGCTTTAGTAGTAAAATGTGATGCAATTTTATCAGGTACCGGTTGCCATACCGGACGATTGCTGACATTTTGGAGATAGGCGATGCCGTCATCCACAATTCGATAGGCAAGCTTACGCATTTCATCCCAGTCTTTAGGGTCAAGCGTTTCGTAACGCATATCATCCTTCATCGAATCCCTTTCATCTAGTGTGTCGTGTTAGTAAATTCATGGTATTATGATTATGTCTGTTTTGGATGCAGGGGTGCAGCGAGCAAGAAATGGGGATACCGTGGATGTGTCCTTTCTTGCTCGCCGTGATCCTGCGTCAAAAGAGGCATAGCCGCTTTGCGGCGAGGGTCTTTCGTCATAACACCATCAATTTACTACACGACACAATCGTCAAATGTTCAAATGGGTAATTCACTTATTTTCGATTGGAATTAATCAAAGCTCTCCGTATTAATTCCATTAGTCGCTGCGGATCTTTTGCTGAGGTCTTTGCCACAAAGCCGCGTTTGTGGGTAAAATGCACGTCGTCGCACGATGTCAACCGAGTAAAATCGAGTCGAGGATCATCATTGTAGCGTGAGAGGCCGTATCCATTCCCTCTGCGATCAGGATACACCATACCAATAACAGTCATCTGATCGCTTTTAGATTCAATAAATCGCTCGATCCCAATCGACGGTTCGACTGGAATTGGTTCGGTTCGAGGCATATACAAAATCTTATATTCCAAGCCATCTGTCGCGATCGTCCAAAACTCCGCGTGTACCTCGATAAATTCAAGGCGGGTGCGCAACGACGTCAAATAGTCAACCAGGTCATCGCCGACGATCTTCATAATTTGCCAAATCGGATCTGGTGGCTCGATAACGTGTCTTTGTGCAAATCCTTTCAACAACGCTATGTCAATCGGCGAGGCCAATTGGGTCACGACCTCTAGCGGCGCTCCGATCCGTCGGGCCGTTTCTCGACCGCCGAGACAGTCGAAAAATTCCGCGGGCTCAAGCCAGTCACAGAATTGTTTCGCGTCCTCATATAGTTTTAGGTGCTGCAGTACCAATGATAAAGCACAAGTTGGTGGGTGCTCATTCGAAAATTGATGATGGTCGAAATTCATTTTTGCTGGCTCATGACGATGACCGATGTCGACGACACATACACTAGGGTCTTCCAGCTCATCGTCCGTAGGGTCTTGTCGAAGCACAGTGACCGGCCAAAAATGAAGCAGAACGCTACAGGCAAGAAAATCGTCCTTGTGCGCTCCGCCTGGATGGGTTACGATTAACCTAATATCTTCCATAGTTTCGTTTCCTCGGTACCTGTCTTGAATAATTCATCAGTATTCTGCGGCGAGTTTTGATCTCTACTCAAATCAATCTATCAGCTCAACATATCAATCAATCATTTTCACTTCCTACATCAACTACGCTATGACCATCTTTATCTATATGTGCACGTAGAATCATAGATCGGTAACATACGGTACAGTCTTCAATGTATTACTGAAAATCGATAGATGAATCTATCGTGATTGCGATTAATTGACCGCAAAAATGGCGAAAACTTCAGATGATTGTATCAAGTTAATAACCCAATTTAGGATACATGTTTTTTTATCATTCGAATATGAAGCCGTATCGTCTGCTCTTAGGGTTCTTGTAATAATAAATTCCCCATTTTTAAGATAAATATGGTATTAGGTTTTGCCGAAGTGACAGCAAATAGTAAAGAATTCATTTAAGCATTTTATTGAATATACTGAATACCATTAGGTTTTTGAATTTCCTCATTGCGCATAGCGCGACAACTAATTCTCAGCTTCTAATTTCATTCGGTATGATTCTACCTTCGAATTTTGCGGTTAATTAATTGCAAACGGCACCGTTCGATTTCACCTAGAACATGTTTTAAAATAGTTCAATATTCTTCACGACTCATCTTCAGGTCTTCTTTGAACGATTAAATGGCGACAAAAACATCGAAATATTTTAATATTCCACCGCTCTTGCCGCCGTCTAATCGCCCAATCCTGCCCCAAATCTAAGCATGAAATAAATTCAAATTATTTTAAAACACGCTCTTAGAGTCTGTCACAAAATAAGTGTTACATATTCGCGCTCAGATTTGGTTTAGTTTTGGTTGACCAATAGAACGAAACCGGAGGATAACGAGCAATTTTAAGGACATGGTGACACAGAGCCGAGCGGCAAGCGAGACGGGTTTCTTCGCAAAGAAACAGCGAAGCGAGACAATCTATCAAAAATAGGCCAAAGCTAAGATGCGAGATATGACACTTATTTTGTGACAGGTCCTTAGTCCCAAAGAGTATGAACATGCTGGTAATCCAGCATTCGCTGATCGCACGTTATAAGTGTCAATTCACAGACTCTTGCAGTTGCAACAATCATCTGATCTGCCGGATCTCGATGAAAAGGTGGTGGAAGATAATTTGCTTCGTAGCTAATTTCAGGTAGGAGAGGAATAACCTCAATACCTAACGATTCTGTTCCACGCCGAATCCAATCCCGAGTTCGTATCGAAAATGCCAGTTTACCAAGTGAAGCTTTCTTGGCAACCTCCCACGAACTAATCGCTGCCAGACAGATAGGTGAATTTGACATATCTCTTAAAATCTGAGATGTTTTCTTAGGAATTCGCTGGCTACCTTCACAGCACCAAATCCAAACGTGCGTATCGAGGAGAAATTTCATCGCGATGCTTCCCACTCGCTCTCATCAAGCGGATCGTCAAAATCATCAGCGATATGGACAATTGTATTCCTTAAACACCCCCAGGTTGGATTATATGTTGACATCTCTGGCGGCGGCGTGACGATGGCTACTAGTTTACCGTTTTTTGTAATTTCAATACTTTCTTTTTTATTGCTCACATCACGTATGTATTGCGTACATTTTGCTTTAAATTGGCTCACATTCACTTTCATAGGCTACTGCTTTGACTAATTAACCATTAAACATAGTCAATTATTTTTGCATTGCCAAGACAAAAAGAAATAACTCACATTTTAAATTTCAGATTTTTGTTTTTAGATTTTTGATTTCAAAAAGTTACGACACAAATGGAGCCAAAAGTTTATTTTTGGAAACTACTCCTAAACTGTCGAAACCCGGAGCATTAAGCTCCAAGCAAAAGTGATAATGTAAATTTATAAGTATGTGTTCCGGGTCTGCGATTGGATATATCAAAGTGAAAATTTCGCTTTATTTAATTTATTCGCAATATGTTATGACTTATGTTAAGCAGGATATAAAAAATCTAAAATGTGAGAAATAAGTCATCACAAGATGAATTTATTTTGTAGTTTCGAGGCGTAACCTGGCCATCCCAGCCTAATCTTTTATAATAAATAAGGCGGCATAGCCACAACTATATGAGAAATTGTGTATTCCTTGCAGGGGAGGCGACTTTTCAGGTCCTGTGGTGATAACCCAGGCTAGGAAATGTATCCCCGTTGGGGAAAACATGAAAAACCAAAATCTGGTTTATTCGTGCTTAGTTTTCTTGTTTTTTCTTGCAGACTATTACGAATAAGGGACTAATGTCCAGAGCTCTGAAATCGATTAAACCGAATGAAGGCTTAGATTATAATAATTGACATATTGACATACAGTTAAGTTATGAGGACAACCATTAGATTAAACAAAGAAATTATGGCTCAGGTCAAAAGACACGCCATTGATACACAACGGACTTTTACAGAGGTAATTCGTGATGCCGTAGTGGCTTTGATGGAACGGGAGCGCGGCGCTTCTTCACCAAGAAAGGTATCACTCCCCGTGTTTCATGGTGACGGCGTACATGATGATATTGATGTCAATAATTCCGCGCAGTTAGTGGACCAGATGGAAATAAATTCCTAATCAGCGTTTTGCAAAATTCATAACCAATTAAAAATTAGAATTTTATGAATCCACAAATCCAAAGTTAGGTACACTTATTGGGGGATTTACCATCCAACCGAACCGGTGTTGAGCACAAACTCGGCTACGCTATTTGATTCAAGTGTACCAAAGTGTACCTCAAATTCCGTGAATTTTTCGATTTTTGTGCTCAGAATTGATTCAGATTTAATTTTGCAAAACGTTGTAATGGGGTCTTGACGTGAAACTGTTTGACGTTAACATCCTTATAAATGCCCACCGTATAGAAAATTCAGGTCATTCATTTTACCATGAATGGCTGACGGATCTTCTTCAAGATCATGCAACATTTCTTTATTGTGAGTGGATTTTAAGTTCATTCGTCAGAATCGTCACCCATCCCAAAATCTATAAAACACCAACTCCACTTTCACAAGCATTACAGTTCGCAGAAGCAATTAGAATTCAACCGAATGCTGTTGGAATCATGCCAGGTGCTAGACATTGGGATTGCTTCTCTCAATTATGCAGCAAGGCCAACATTAAAGGAAACCTAATCCCAGACGCCTATTTGGCTGCCTTAGCAATTGAGGCGGATGCAGAATGGATTTCAGCTGATAAGGACTTCTATATATTTGAACCCGAGCTTAAATGGCAGCTCCTACATCCCTGATTTATTCCTTCCAAAACAAAATAGAACACAAGTTTTCCCGGTGACGGCGGAGTCAGTTCTTCGATAACTGACTCCGTACCGCCCATAAATATCGTCCCTTTATGTTTTCCTAAAGTTTTCATTTAAATAATTACACAAGTTGCAAAAACCGCCATCATAATCTCAAGGTGTGCAATTTAATTTCTGAATTAATAATGTATTTCTTAACCGCAATATTTTGAAGAGCTTCAGCTAATATCAGACACGGCCATACCGTTATATGTTTGTCATCCTTTGCTTGTTTCATTATCGTCTTTGGTTTGTATATCGCTTCAACCTCTCCACTACGAATTTGTTGGCCAAGTTTCATCAGCAGATTATCGAGTTTGATGCATTCTTCTTGATAATCTCTTAGTGATTTTGATTCTTCTTCAATCATACCAGTTACACCTCCTTTTTATTTCCTATTGGGCCTCTTGAGAATCAGATATCGACGTGAACAGTATTCACATTTGTAAATACGGCTATTAATAATAAAACGCATCCACCATCGACGGTTTATCCTTCTATAAGTATCACTCGTACATTTAGGACAATTCTTCGGTAGATTTATTCTAATTGTACACACTGTCATTTTTAATGCGTTCATCGAAAAGGATCCTAGCCAACCCAATATCTCTCGTTAGTTTTGATGCTGTTTCCTGGTCCAGCAATGATGTTATACCATCTAAACTCTTGTCAGAAAACGTTGTTTTTATCTTACAAAAGATCCTTTGGCTTTACTCCAATATTTTCCTGATAATTAGCCAATAAGGGAATTGAACCATACTTAGTTCTATAACCTATTCCGTAGCAAGCTAGGATAATGTCGAGTAGGAAGGGGTCGAGTGCGGCTTTGAATCGTTATATGCTTATTATAAACTACTTATGAATACTCTCAGCTTGAGAAAAGGAGCCTAAAAGTCTGTCCCTAGTGTAGACAGGATTAATTGCATTTAACTGATTTATTATTAAAGCGTTATATTATTTGATCAGGACTATTTAAAGGGCC
>JAVJHY011604703.1:0-10317 GCA_035593235.1 Phascolosoma agassizii | reverse complement strand
CGCTCTGGTCCGGTGGCACCGAAACGGTCACGAAAAAAGTGCGTGAGCTCGGCAGCTAGAGCATCAGGCCCACGATGGCGGTTTCGGCCTCGGCGACGGCGTCCGCCAATTGGCCTGTATATCCCGCGCGAACGGCTCCGACCGCATAAACGCCGGGTAGGCTCGTTTGAAAATTGGGGGCGGTCACGACGAATCCGTCGCCATCCTGTTCGATACCGCTCGGCAGGTAGCCAACATTGGGCTCCAATCCAACAAAAACGAAAACACCGGAGCATTTGAGTTCCTCAGACTTTCCGGTATCGATCGGGGCTAGGCGCACGCCTTCAACGCTCTCACCTCCCAGAATTTCCGACACAGTCGTCGACAAACGAAAATCAAACTTCGGATTACTCTTTACCTGCACAACATAAGATTGCTTTGCTCGAAGCGCGCCTCCTCGAGTGACGAGCGTAATCCCGCTTGCGTAATCGGCAAGATGCAGTGCTTCCTGCACGGCTGAATCACCACCACCGATCACGACAACATTCTGGTTAGCGAAGAACGCCGCATCACAACCCGCGCATCGCGATACGCCGCGTCCAAAAAGAGCTTCTTCTCCCGGAACGCCAAGTGATTTCAATCGTGCACCCGACGCCAGCACGACGAAGCTCGCGTGAAGCGCTCCGCTTTCGGTGGTTATCGTTTTGACATCGGCGTTTTGTGTCAAACGAATTGCGCTTTCAGGAATGATCTCGACACCGAGTTCCGCAATTGCTCCCAGTTGTGGGGCAGCGAGTTCAATACCGGAGACTGGGCCAGTGTCTGAATAACCGTCAATCTGGTTTACATTCATGACCAGACCACCCATGTGCCCGCCTTCATCGATCGAGGCGACCGAAAGCCCGCGCAACGCGGCATGGCGCGCGGCCGTCAATCCAGCGAGCCCGCCACCAATGACCACCACATCGTAAGGTTGTTCATTGTCTCTCGTCGTCATTTCGTTCGCCTTCCGAGCACGCGCGTCATCGCGAAACAGATCGGCCTGGATTTCAAGCCGCGTCAATTCGTCAGCAGAAGTCTTGATCGCGGATTTGATTGCCGCCTTTGGTTCGGTTTCCAAAAACTACAGGAAGCACATTTCTTGCGCGCGCTCTATATTGGCTCCGCGTCCACATCACACAATCACGAGTAATTCTGCCGCATTTGGTCGGAGAAAGATCCCATATCAACTTTGTAAATCCAGGCGGCGCGATGCTACTGAGGGGAAAGTAAAAAATAGGAATCAGCGATCGGGAGCCTGCCGGAAACAATGTCTGGACCACACGCGCCAATGAAACCTTTCGTCTATGCGCCACCTGCTGTGCCGCACCTGAATGTCCTGCATAGCGACGATGACTTGCTGATCATCTCCAAGCAAAGCGGTTTATTAAGTGTGCCCGGCAAGGGCGTTGCGCTGGCCGACTGCGTAGCCGCGCGCGCGCAGGTGCTTTTTCCCGGCGCGAGCATTGTTCATCGGCTTGATCTCGAAACATCGGGTGTCATGGTTATGGCGCGCAATCGCGCTACGCACCGGCATTTGGGCCTGCAATTCGAAACCCGCCAGGTCGTGAAGGTCTATATCGCGCGGGTCTGGGGTGTAATGGCTGAGCATGTCGGAAAGATCGATGCGTCTTTGATTTGTGACTGGCCGAACCGACCACTCCAAATGATCGATCATGTCCAGGGGCGTGCGGCGCTAACCGAATGGCAAGTCGTGGACCGTGAAGCCAATGCCACCCGCGTGCGCCTGATGCCAAGAACCGGACGCTCGCATCAACTGCGCGTGCATATGCTCAGCATCGGCCATCCCATTCTTGGCGACAACATTTATGCGCATCACACAGCCCGAGAGGCTGCGGATCGACTGCAGCTCCACGCGCAATCGCTCTCGTTTCGCCATCCTACCGGCGATAACGCAGTGACTTTCGAGGACACCTGCCCATTTTGAAGTTCCGGCGCGAGTTGGATTTACTATTTTCGATATATATGTTTCGCGTTTAGATATTAGATATTAAAGATCTTGCTCCAGTGTATTTTACAATAACTGAGTAAAGTGTTTTACGATATTCTGTACACAGGTTTATTGTCAAAACGTCGCAAGGCCTATTAGGTGGCTCTATCGCGTGATAGTGGACGCCTCTGATTTTAATTAGCCCCCCCAAAAAGGAAAATTCATGACGAACGGACAACTCGCTAAACTTCAGTATCAAGAACTGGTGGCGCTGCAAAATAAGATCGCTGTGGCCATAACCAAGCGCCGTGATTCTGAACGTGCTGAAGTCAAAGCAAAAATCGCAGCACTGGCTGCAAATTCCGGTTTTGACATCGCGGAATTGATGGGAAAAAAGAAGGGCAAACTTAACGGTACGAAGCTTGCGCCGAAATTCGCCAATCCGAAAGACCCGAGCCAGACCTGGACGGGGCGTGGCCGCAAGCCGCTGTGGATAGTCGCTGAACTCAAGAAGGGCAAAAAGCTGGAAAGCTTTGCCATCTAACGACCAATATCCGAATTGCAGAGAACATAAAGGCCATGCATTGCGTGGCCTTTTCCTTGTTATCTTGCCGCTCTCTATTGGCGGGCCCGGTTGTTGGCGCGATTTGACTTTGACCCGTTTGGAACGCGCGGCTCAAGCCCACGAATGGAGCATTGGGAGCTGTGCAGAAACGCACAGCCGACATGCAGCAGCAATGTCTCGATTAGGCGGGATAAACAGGGTTATCATGTCACCCTGAGGTGCCAGCAAGCAGGAGAATAAAAGTGATGCGGATATTCATGTGCGCCGTGGCGGCAGCTTTTACCGGATTGTTGACAGTCCCAGCTCAGTCACAGGACATCAAGCGGTCCATTACGAAGGTCACCGGTGATGTCTACCGCTTCCAAAACAGGTTTCATTATGCGCTCGTCACTGTCACAAAAACCGGCGTCGTGGTCGTTGACCCTATCAACTCGGATGCAGCCCAATGGCTTCGAGCAAACCTGAAGCAAATTACTGACAAGCCGATTACGCACCTCATTTACAGCCATAGTCACGGTGACCATGCCTCCGGCGGCAAAGCTTTGTTGTCTGATGGGACAATTGTCATTGCCCACGCCAATGCTCCGGAAAAAATTGACGGCGTTAAACCGACCATGCGATTTTCGGATAACAAGACGTTGGCGATCGGCGGCAAAACTTTCGAACTGACTTGGCTCGGCGAAGGTCATGCCAAAGACCTGATCGCCGTTGTTGTTAGGCCTGAAAACGTCGCCTTCATTACTGACACTGCATCACCAAAACGCTTACCGTATAGAGATATGCCGCACTCGAACATTGATGGATGGATCGATCAGGTACGCAAGATTGAAATGCTTGATTTCAAGATATTTGCCCCTGCACACGGCTCAATCGGGAAGAAATCCGATGCCGCAGATGTAAGAAACTACATGGTCACATTGCGCAAGCGAGTTTTGGCTGGCCTTAAAGCCGGATCATCCGTGGACGACCTGGTAAAATCGGTCACAATGTCAGAATATAAAGACTGGCAGCAGTACAAGGCCTGGCGCGAGCCCAACGTTCGCGGCATGGCGCGGTTTCTGATCGAGTCCGGTCAGAACAAATAACCGACATCGATGGAATGTACATCGGGAACAAAGAGCCTTCGGAATGGAAACTCTCGTGCACGGGTATCATGCCCATGTTTACTTTGATGCCGCCACAATCGAGAAGGCGCGATCCATCTGCGAGACATGCTGTCGCCGGTTTGATGTCGAGATGGGCCGCGTGCACGAAAGAATCGTCGGACCGCATCCAGCGTGGAGTTGTCAGCTCGCGTTCACGCCGGACAAGTTTGCTGATGTAACCATCTGGCTTTCGCTCAATCGTGATGGTCTTGTGGTTCTGATCCATCCAAGCACTGGCGACGAACTCAAAGATCACACGGATCGCGCGATCTGGATGGGCGCCGTTCGACCACTCGACTTGTCCGTGTTCAAACAATGACCATCTCGGGAAGGGCGCATCCCCAACGCCGTCGCCTGAGCCGACAAGGATGGATTCGATAGTGTAACAGCTATTCGATACCTTGGAGCTGTAGTACTCTTATCATTGGCAATGTCAGACATAACGGCGGATCACATGCGTTCAAACCTGATCTTTGAAAACATTGACCTTGAAACCGGGTTTACGGGGTATGACGGCAAGGTCACTGGAATATCTGAAAAAATATTGTCCGATGACAGAGACCATGCGGCTCGTTCAGGTAAGCGAACCCGGCTTTTACGTTTAGAACCCGGCGTCCAAACGCCGGCGGAACACGCCCACGACTATTGGGAAGAGATCTACGTGATCAAGGGCAGCATGATCGAGGGCACACCGGAAGCCGGCGAAAAACGTGTTGCGGCGCCGTCCTATGCATGCCGGGAGCCCGGCTTCATGCATGGCCCTATCCGCACCGATGAAAAATGTCTCCTCATCGAGTTTTCGTGGTACCCGGACAAGAACAGTTCAAACTAAAGCCACTTCAGTTGCTGCGCCACGTACTCTTTGTCGAAATCGACAGGACATTCCTCTTTCGCCTTGTCGTAGACTGTCCTGCATCCTGTATGTTCATCAAGATAAGTGACCTGATATTCGCGAAGGCAACCTTGAACAATTGCAAATAAGTATGTCGTAAACGGATTTGTTATGCCGCCTTCACCTATTATACATTTCGTCAATTCTTCTTCGGCATTGAACGCCCTGAGCAACATATCTTCGGTGTGGCCAACGTAATCAAATAGAAGGTAGTCACCGATGATTTCCTCTTGCCCTGTAAGAGGGACCGTGCGTGGGAGACTTCCAGGCCTGTCCCCGGGGTTCATTGGGTTCGCTAGATGCGCATTGCGATTACCTGCAAAATCAAGCCTGCAGTAGATATACTCAAAGTCCAACCCCTCACACACTAGGGCCCTGGCATCGCCCAACATGATCAGCTCCGCCAACTTTTCGAGCCGTATTGTTGTTTCCATTACAATTGTCCAGGCAACCGAATTCCCACCTTGGCCTTGTTTGAGCGTGAGCCACGTATCAAACTGAGTTGTCTAACTGCCATAACACTCGCAGTGCGCCTTGCTCGGTTGACCAATCCGCCACGACAACACAACTTCCGGAACTCTAACCGACAATCGGTACATACGTTCCGCGTCCGATCGAAACCAGCGCACCCTTCTCATCGCTGACGTCGATATCGATGACGGCGGCCGAACGACCCTTACGGCGAACGGTGGCAATCGCTGTGACGCTAGCTCCAACCGCCGGTTTCAGATAATCGATTCTCAGGTTCATCGTTGGCACACCGCCGCCTAACAGCATCCCGAGTGCAAAATCACCGACGGTATCAATTAGAGCCGCCAAGCCGCCGCCATGAAACTGCTTTGTACCTTCGCGACGCTCCAAATGCGGCGCAAGGGGCATTTTGACCTCCAGGCGAGCAGCATCATAATCCAGCGAAATGACTTGCAGCCCCAGTGTTCGAATGAACGGTGACCGCTGGAAAATTTCGGCGAGTGCGGCCGTGTCCAGGCGAGGCTTTTCCTCGATTTCTTTTGCGCTCATGGTTTCAACACGGCCTTTCCAAATACTTCACGATCTTCCAATAACCGGAAGGCTTCGTTGACTTCTTCCAGCGGGTAAACTTTGTGGATCGTCGGCTTCAAGCTGCCATCGCCGACCATATTGATCAGTTGTTCCAAATCTTCGCGCATCCAACCGTTGGCGCCCAGTATCTTAAGTTCATAGGACCACACGAAGCGCAAATCTTCTTTCGGATCGTAGCCAGCGGTCGCGCCGCAGGTCAGCACTTTGCCGCCACGATGGAGGACACGTAGCGACGGCACCCAGGTATCACCACCGGTGAAATTGACGACCACATCGACACCCTTGTCGAACTGCCGCCGGTGGGGCTTGCCGAACTTGGTCCAAACCCACTTCATGAAATCATCTTCGGTGTAGTTGATGCCGTGATCGGCGCCCAATTCCGCGAGCTTGTCGAGCTTCGATTGCGACGACGCGCAGGCGATCACCTCACAGCCGCGGGCCTTGGCAAGCAGCACACTGCATGTGCCAACACCACCGGACGCACCAAGTATCAAAACCTTCTCACCAGCTTGCACGTCGCCAATCGTGTACATCATGCGCAGCGCGGTACCGTAGGCAACGGGTAGGCAGGAGGCATCTTCATACGACACACTATCGGGCAGGTTGACGAGGTGGTGCGTGGGAACCTTACAATATTCGGCCAGTCCACCATGCCACATCTCACCGATGAGACCACCTGGGCCCACGCGGTCCACCGGATCGATCAGGACCCGGTTGCCGACTTTCCACTCTTTCACATCGCTGCCGTTCTCGACAATCTCGCCCGCAAAATCCAGTCCCATAATGCATGGCATCGGCACCTTGATGCCCGGCATGCCATTGCGCGTAAACACATCATGATAGTTGAGCGACGTTGCACCCACTTTGACGACCACCTCGTCCGGCCCGGGTTTTGGATCTGGAAACCCTTGCTCAATCGCGATGCTGCCAGGCCCGCCATGTTGTTCAATAACTGCCGCTTTCACTTATTTCCTCCTGACGTACGCGCCTCATTGGCGCATTCATAATCGCTTCGAGGCGAACCTCAGTTATCTGCCGGATCGGCCTTTGCTTCGCTCTGGTCCCACAATTCGATAGCACGCTGCGTGAGCCCTTTTCGGTCAATTTTGCCGGGGCCGGCCAACGGCAATTCATCAACAAATGTGACCATGCGCGGATGCTGAAAAGCAGGTGCCCTGGCGAGCGAAAAAGTCTTGATGTCGTCTTCGCTCAGATTGGCTGAGTTGTTGGCGATCACAAACGCAACCGGTTTGTGGCCCTTGATTTCGTCGGGAACCGGCACAACGCAGGCTTGCGTGATCTCCGGGTGGTTGACCAAGGTAGCCTCGACCTCGCCGGGGTAGATGTTTTCGCCGCCACAAACGAACATATCGTCGGCGCGGCCAACAAAGAAATACGCACCATTTTCATCCCGGCGAAAGACATCGCCGGAAATGTACCAACCATCTGGTGTCAAAACCTCGGCGGTTTTTTCCGGCAGGTTCAAATATCCGGTCATCGTGGCCGGCGTCCGGTGCCAAAGCACCCCTTGATCTGCTTCCTTGCCTTGATCATCTATCAATTTAACGTCGACTTCCGCGGCCGGAAATCCAACCGAAATTGGTGGCGCTGTGAGGCCGGGACGAGGGCCGAACACGATCGGACCAGCTTCGGTCGTGCCATACCCGTTCATGACGCTGGCAGTCTCGAATTTTTCTAACACCTGTGCCCAGAGTTTTGGTGAGATTGGCGCAGAGCCCATCCGCACATTTCTCACTGTGCTCACGTCGGCCTTGGCAACCGCATCACGCTCGGCAAAGCACATGGCCAGCATGGTCGGCACCGAAGTAATCCATGTGCAGCCAAAGCGCTCAATGGCCTGCAAATATTGCACCGCATCGAACTCGGGCAATAGAATTTCCCGAGCAGAGGTTGCCAACGCGTACAATGACACACACAACGCGTTCATATGATAAAGCGGTGCCGCAACCAAAATGCGATGATCAGCGGGCGGCGCACCGGCCACTCGTCGCCGCATTGCCCACAGGTGGCCCTTATGCGTCAGCGGCACACCTTTAGGCCGACCGGTTGAACCCGACGTATAAAGGATCATCGCAACGTCGTCATCGTCAGGCTGGACGATGGTGAATTCACCCGGATCCAGCAATCCAGAAAAGCTCTCAGGCCCATCGTCGTCGTCGAAGCACGTCAGGCTCAAACCCGATGGCAAAGCTTGGCGCCGCACGCGGTCGCAAAATATGTGTTTTACCGAGGCATCGGCCAGAATGAAGCTGACCACATCGGCCGGAAACTGATAGCTGAACGGTACGGCGATCATGCCGGCACGAAGAATACCGAGATAACTGATCAGGAATTCAGCCCGATTGGCTGAGAGAATTGCTACGCTGTCGCCGCGTTTCAGGCCTTTTGCAATGAGCCCCCGGGCGCATGCATTAGCCGCATCCTCAATCTGTTGATGCGAATATTCACGCGGATTTTCCCAATCGCGACAGTCAATCAGTGCCGGATTGTCGCCACCCGTCTCGGGGTCATACAGCACTCCCAGATTCTTCGTTTCGATCATGATGTAATGGATCTACATTTCGAGCGTTGATGGTGACAAGATTCAGACCAAACACTGTGGTCGGCAGGGTGACCACGCGGCAACAATCAGTACAATCTATCCGACCTAAATCTTGATTGTCCAATTGGCGTGTTCCGGTCGTATAGCGTCAGCCAAATGTGTTGTATCGCTGTGCGGCCCGTATCAGTACTTTCGTCCAGACCAGATCAGTCTGAACTTTGACATCTTTGCAATCGGCGATGTGATCCTATCGCTCCGGCCAATGATTTAGGGTCCAATCGGTCGTATTGATGTTCCCGCATCGATCGAACTTACTGGCCTCGTGATCCCAATCGCAATGGGGACTTAGCCGTGCAACTCACAAACAGCAATTCAGAGCTGGAACAACCCTATCCGCTCGCCAGGAACTTTTATTGGCGCCTGTTGCCGGCGTTAGTATTACTTCTCGTTGCACTAATTTTGCTCGTCGGCTTGGTTGTTCGCCAGAGCACGGAAAACAACTACCTTGAACGCGCAACCCGGACGGCACAGAATATTGCCCGTGATGTAGCAGGTAAATTTCCTGGTATCTGGCAACGGCTCTTGGATGGTGAACGCTTATCAAGTGCTGAATCTCGGAGCTTGGCGAAAACAATTGCCAAAGAGCAGGCCGAATATCGTCTTATCGGTCTCAAATTGTACGACCTACGTGGCCGAACACTTTACTCACATGATCCCTCAGAAATCGGAAAGCTTGAGAGCGGACATGCGCTCAAAGAAGTAATTTCCGCGAGCAAACCTTCGGTAATACGCCACATTGAACCGAACGGCACGGCGGTCTTCGAGCTTTATGTCCCGTTCATCGTAGGCGATCGCCTGTCTGCAGTGTTCGAGCTCTACGAACCAACAAACGGGGATTTTCAGTCAACCCTCAGCAATATGCTCATACCGGTTGTCTCAACGCTGTTCGCACTACTTGGCGTGATCGTAGTACTTTTTGTCCCAATCGTTAGGCGTGCACAATCTGCAATCACCGACCGAACTGCGGCGATCGTCGGAATGCGTCAGCGATTGGAACGCCTACTGTCGCGAAGCGCTGTTGAGACGATGCGGCATCCGAATGCCGAGATCGACCGGGCCAGTGAGCGGATCGTGATGACGCTTCTCTATTCCGACATTCGTGGATTCACACCGTTCTGCGAAGGTCGCGAGCCTGAACAGACAATAGAAGTATTGAACCGAATTATCGGCCTTCAACTCGAAGAAATTGTACGTCATGGCGGCGATGTCGACAAAATTATCGGTGATGCCATTCTTGTACGCTACGAGGGTGCCAACCGTGAAAAACGAGCGACCGCCACTGCCATAGCAATCCAGGAGAAGCTCGAATCCTCTCAACACCCGCTACAAATTGGCATTGGTTTATTCACCGGACCTGTCGTAGCCGACCTCCTCGGCACTGGAGAACGACAGGATTACACCATCATCGGAGACAGCGTGAACATCTCAGCGCGATTGTGCTCCGCCGCCAAAGCCCGCGAAATTGTCGGTGACGTTGCTACGATTGAGCGCTCCGAAGCGCGTGGATTTGGCGTTGTCAAAGATCTGCAAGTCAAGGGTCGAGCACAGCCCATTGCGGCCCAGGTTTGGGGCCCTGCCGTACCAACGGGACAAGAAGCTGAACCGACCAACCCGAACTGACGCACATCCAGCTGCCCAATCAAAACTCGATTAGAATTCAGATGATAGGAGGCCCCAATGATTAGAACCGAGCACGAGGCTGGCATCGTGTGCCTGACGATTGATCGCCCGGAACGCCGCAATGCATTTAATGCGGAAACAGCCCGGTTGCTGGGTGAGGCCATTGAGACGGCACAACGCGACGACACCTCACGCGTCCTGGTCATCAAGGGCGCCGGTGATGTCTTCAGTACCGGCCGAGACCTGAAGGCGTCAGCTGCCGGGGAAAATTCGGAGCGCACGATCGACCCTATCGCAGAAGACGAGGCCTGGACGCGCATTTTCCACCTTTTGCATCGTTCAGCAATTCCGTCTGTTGCCGTTGTTCGGGGTTACGCGGTTGCCGGTGGTTTCACGCTGGCTATGGGATGCGATTTCGTTCTGGCTGAAAAAGGTACCGTA
>JAVJHY011604374.1:0-10320 GCA_035593235.1 Phascolosoma agassizii | reverse complement strand
TCCGGTAATTCAACACATTCTTCTCTGAGTTCTCCGTGTCTCCGTGGTTAATTTTTGCTTGTTTTCTATGCACTTTTCGTTTTCGGATAGGCACTAAGCCGATGGCCAGTCAATCCCAAGATCGCGAAGACCTGTTGCGTGACGCGACGGCGTTTGTGACACGTGTGCAGTTGCAAATCTCCTATGGTGAACGGTCGGAAGTGGTCTTTGCTGGTGTTCGTACAGGCGGTGCGGCGAGTTTTTATTTCGATCAAGACCCGGTCTATCATTTCAACACAACGGGCCAGCTTCGACGAGCTTTTGTTGACGACACCCTCGTGAAAGCCGAAGCGGGCCGACTCGTCCGATTGCATCGTCAACGCAGCGACAGCGAATCGGCCATGATCCGCAACGAAATGACCGTCGACGAGCAACAAGCTTTCTGTCAAATCGTCTGGCAGCGACTCAGCGAATTATTACAGGTGATTGTCGAAGGCAAATTTGTGATTGATGGGCAGGTCCAAGGGGATGAAAACAGCGATGTTCCTGAAAGTGTGGTCGACCACGTGAGGGATTATTTGGAGCAACTCAGCGAGATCGAAATCGCCGCCTCGCCACGGGTTGCGGGTTAGTGTTTTTATTCTGCTTGTGCAATTACGGTCGCGACTCCACATTCGCTTTCTAACTGGCACTCCAGTTCGTTCGACCCGCGGCGAACCATCGCTAGCGCCAATGGGGCGTTGAATCGCGGCGACCAGCAAGCACTCGTCACGCGCCCGACGTTTTTCTCGCCGACGCTTAACTCCAAACCGACGGGCGGCACCGTTTTTCCGTTGAATTTCAACAGCACGACCTTTTTGTTGACATGACCCAAGGCGTCGATCCGCGCGATCGTTTCCTGGCCGAGGTAGCAGCCTTTGTTGAAATTGATCGCCTGCGCGTCGCGATGGACTTCTTGTGGAAGATGGGTGCTGTCGAAATCTACGCCGAACAACGGCAAACCGGATTCAATGCGAACGGCTTCCCAAGCTTCCTGGCAGCACGCCACGCCACTACCAGTGTTTAATGAAAAACACTCCGACAACTCGCTTGCCGTTTCGCCGCTTCCAACAAACTTCCACTTATAATCGCCCGTGGCATCGGCAAGAGTCACATCTTCGCGAATGATATAGCGATCCAAATGGGCGATTAACGTTTCTGCTTGCCCAGGAACCATCAGCAGTTCCAAGCGATCTTCACGAGCAATCACAAAAACCTGGGCAACAATTTTTCCTTGCACGTCGGTACAAAAGGCTTCGCAGCTTTCGCCGGCCGATAGGCGACGGATGTCGTTAGTACACATGTTGTGCAAAAACGACTGTCGATCTTCGCCCGTCATCGTGACCGTCGACCAGTTTTTTAATTCGACAAACCCTCTGTCATTGGCGAGTGTTTCGTAATCTGTTTGAAAACTTGTCATGCGGCTCATGCCTCCACTTCGACAACCGAAGGCAACAAGCGTTGAGCTTCTTCGAGTACAACACAGGGCCGAAGTGTTTCCGCCAAGTGCTCGAGTTCGCTGTCCGATTCGAGGGGAGTGATGCCGAGGCTTTCGACGACGGATGGACTGAGTTGGCTCCGCATATAAATGGTGCCACGTTCGAGGGATCGACAAAGTTGCATCGCGGGACCGCTGTCGGGGGCCGGGTTTTGCTGGATCTCTCGGGCGACCACATCCCATTCTTCGTTACCGGCTTCGTTACCGAAAAGTTGACTGAGTGCGAGCCCCGGCGCCTCGGTGAGTTCCGAGCAGATCGCGATACAGCCGCCCGGCTCGACTACCGCTTCGGCAGCCGCCAAGGCGCTACCGACGTTCTGCCAAGTTTGCTGTTCGGCCCCGCCAGCAAGCGTGGCGATGACCAAGTTCCCCTGCACCTGCGAATCGCACCGCCAAACCTCGCGATACTTTTTCTCTGCCTGCCGCACTACAGTAGCCGCGTCGCCTACGATGACAGCGGCCGCTTGCTCGCCTGGGCCGGGAATAATTTGCAAGTTGATCATTACGCCGAGCTGGCGACCGCATTCTTCGATTTCTAAAGCACTCTCTGGGGCGAGGGCAGGAAATTGCTCGGCAGTGGCTGCCGCAAATCGCAGCTGAGTTTCACTGTCGGAAAAAACCGGAAAGAGACCGGCAAAGCTTGGCGCAGCTGCGGTTTCTTTTTCATCGCTGGGAGGCAAATTGCCTTTCGCAACGGTCACAGGCAAGACGAGATCAGCTTCGCAAAGCTCGCGATTCAACCGCAAGGCGACTCCCGTTTGCGAGGCGCCCAAAAAGGCGATTTCTTTTTCGTTATCGGGATCGTGGACACGGACTTGGCAATCGCGATGGCCCAACGTGGCTAACTCGGCCTTGAAGGTATCACCATTGGCCGATGAACAGGCCAGCAAAATCGTGATGAGCGCGTTTTCCACGCCGGCATCTCGCAGCGAGTTCAAAGCCCCGTCGATCACCGCTAGCTGCTGCGGAACGCCCGGCTCGACCGCCAGCACAACCACGTCGCCGGGGACCGTCGCTTCCGCCAACGGAGGAAAGTTGATCGGTTCGGCAAGTTGGGCACGCACATGCGCGGCTATTTGATCGTCGGGAATGGAATCGGTCGGTCGAGCACGCAGTAGTGTCGCCTCCGCCGAATCGAGTAGGCAGGTCATCGTCTTACCGTAGGAGAGTGTTGTTGGCATGTTTTTTTTCGTGTTTGGTCGTTTGTCATTTTACTCCCGCTCCCTTACGGTCGGGGTTCGCCTTGTTTGGCAATTCGTCATTCGTCATTATTAAAATCCCCCTCTACTGGGGTTTTGCAAAGCTGTGCAAATGTGTTTTTTCGTGGCAAAACCTCCCGACTTTTGCACAGCCACGTTTCGTTTTGTCCTGTCGTAGCAGGGGTTTGCAAAATGAGGACTGTGCAAAACCCCTGAGGTTTTGCCAAGTTGGGGCTCTTGAACTTGGCAAAACCTCGGTGATCGTTGCAAGCCTGAAAAAGCGACTTTTTCCGAACCGCGACCGTAAGGGAGTGTTCAGATAGGATTCCTGCTCTCGTTGAACGCTCCCTAACGGTCGCGGTTCGGTTTTACCGTGCAGTCAATATACTCGATTGCCAGCTAGAAATCTCGTACGATTCTTGGCCACCCTTCCCCCTGAGTATTGAACGATCGGAACCCGCTGTCGCCGCATTCGCGGTTTGCTCTTTCGGCGCATTTATTGTCGTTGCGATGGGTCTAAAACCCTCACCTTTAGGCGAAACCTTTAGGATTTTACGATCCAGGAAGGAAAAGACCGTTGTGTGTTCCGAGACTTTTGGGTGGCACCGACACGGGTCCGGAGAACGGTATTTTGGCGAGTATCATGTGTTCGGACTCGTGTCGGTGTGCGCAGCACAGGAGGAGAATAATCTCGATTTCCTCTTGTGCTGCGCACACCGACAATCGCTCGAAAAAAGTCGAATCGATGGCCCCGTCCCTTCCGAGCGACTGTCGGTGCTACCCTCGTGAGCGAAGGACTTTAGTCCGAAGCTCACGAAATTCCCAAACCTACCGGCTTCAGCCGGTAGTAGTTGAGTCGCGACCTTCATTGTGCGGCGGGTTGCCCCCACCTCACACACGAAAACGCCTGAAGCTACGACGCGTTGGTATCTATGAAAGAGTGGCGTTGAAAAGAAGTGTTTCTTCCCTTGCAATGGGAAGCTGTCCACCCTTCCTTTCTTCAACAGGAGAACCACCCTCCTGTTGTACCTTGGAATCGACCAACACGCACGCCAACTGACCATTTCACTGCGTAACGACGAAGGCGATGTGCTCCAGGCCCGGCAGGTGTCGACACAGCCAGTGAACCGCCAAGTCCTTCGTGTTGACGCTATAGCCTTTGGCTTCCAGTTCTTTTCGTGCGTTCATGACGCCTGCCTCATTGTTCAAATAAACGCATTATAACTGTGCATGTGCAGGAGAACGGCAAAGTCGAAAACCAAACAAATGAAAGATTAGCCACAGAGATCACAGAGAACACAGAGGGCTGAAAAAAAGGGATTCTCTGTGTCCTCTGTGATCTCTGTGGCAAATTTTTCTTCATCTACGCGACTCTGCAGTTCGCCTGTGTACATGCGTATACGTCTAGCCGAGTTGCAGATTGTGTGGTTCTAACGAATGCTTCCACATCATCTAGTTGCCGAGCAGGGACCAACAGGCGAGAATCTGACGTATGTGCCACCATTACAAACTTGACGCGGTATTCGACGATCTGTTCATCGCGTTCACGTCGTTCATGTCAACTTACGAGCAACCCATTGCAGGCAGCTTCTATCCGACGAATCCGGTCCCCGTGATTCGGCAAGCCGACGACGGCCAACGCGAACTGCTGCCGATGGAGTGGGGCTTGCTGCCGCCCTGGTGGAAGCCGTCGCCGAAATCGAAGACTCGCACAATTTTTCAGCGCCGTTGCTTCAACGCCCGCTACGAAACAGTCGACGAAAAAACGTCGTACCGCGAAGCCTTCAAACACCGACGCTGCCTAGTGCCAGTCACCCAGTTCGAAGAAAACGGACACTACTTTTCGCTGCCGTGCAGCAAAACGTTTGCGTTTGCCGGATTGTGGGAGTCGTGGCAAGGCACTGACGAGCGGGTAATAAGCTGCACATTCCTAACGACCGAGTCGAATGCTGAAGTCCAGGCGATAGGCCACCCTCGAATGCCGATCGTGCTGCGCGACGAAGCCGAGTATTCGCTCTGGCTGAATCCCGACGTCTATTCATGCGCGTCGCTGACCGAGTTGCTAACGCCGGCGGAGGACGGGCTGCTGGAGGTTCAAAAGATTGACGGATAAGGAATTGTAAAATGGCATTGATGAACAATAATTTGGGTTCATCCGACTCAAGCGTACTTGGGCGTCAGAATCGCTGAAAACGCATTTTTGCCCTAGCAGAGCAGGCTAAAGCCCTCAGTCATGCCCGGAAACTGTTTGGCAGAAATAACTTACGAAAAAGTACGCTTAATCCGGATGAACCGGAAAGACATCATTCTATCAGCGCAGGCAGCCCTGTTGTAGCGGTTTCTAAGCGAGTTGAAATTAGCGGCATCTCGGCTGCGAGCAGATTTTTCGAGGAGGCCACGAATTTTGCACTTTTGCCACCCCGTGCAAACGCGTTTTTCGTGGCAAAACCTCCCGACTTTTGCACAGTCCCATTTTGTTTCGTCCTGCAAAAACAGGTGTTTCCGGACGCGGCGTGTTGCAAAAGTTCCAAAGTTTTGCCAAGTTTGGTCGTCCGGATTTGGCAAAACCTCAGTCGGCAGTTCGTAGGCCGGAACAAGCACTAGCGCCGTTCCGGCAAAGCGCACCGAGAGCAGTCTGTGGCGCGTGCCGGAACGGCGCTACCGCTTGTTCCGGCCTACTTTCCTATTTCAATTGTCAAAGATCGTCAGAACACATCAAGCGTCCCAAGCATTGTACCGAATCGAAAGCAAGAAATCTTGTGTGATTTTTGGCCACCCCCCGTGCGGTACAAGACTAGGCTCGATTCCCGGTATTCGGTATCCTACGGCAACGATAGAAAGCGATACGCAGTGGTTTCTTTAAGCGACCATAAACCTGGAACAAAGTGAATATGCCTGCACCTACTGAAATTCTGGAATTGGTCAATCGTTTCCGCGAGCACAGCGAGAGCTACCGGTCTCCGTCCTACAACGAAACCCAGGTGCGCCGCGAGTTTGTCGATCCGTTTTTCAAAGCACTCGGCTGGGATGTCGACAATAAGAATGGCAAAGCCGAAGCCTACAAGGATGTTATTCACGAGGACTCGATCAAAATCGGCGGCTCGACCAAGGCTCCCGACTATTCGTTTCGTATCGGGGGCGTGCGTAAGTTTTTTGTCGAAACCAAAAAGCCCTCGGTCAACATCCACAAAGATACCGACCCTGCCTTCCAACTTCGCCGCTACGCTTGGTCGGCCAAGCTGCCGCTCTCGATTCTGACCGATTTTGAGGAGTTGGCCGTTTACGATTGCCGCATTCGGCCTGTCCAGAAAGACAAAGCCTCCAAAGCCCGCACGCTTTACTACACCTTCGAGGACTACGAAGAAAAGTGGGAGGAGATCGCGGCGATTTTCTCGCCAGAAGCTATCGAGAAGGGCTCCTTCGACAAATACGCCCAGTCGAACAAAAAGAAGCGTGGCACTGCCGAAGTCGACGCAGCTTTTCTCGATGAAATCGAACTCTGGCGTAACGATCTGGCCAAAAACATTGCACTTCGGAATCCGAAACTCTCGCAGCGTGAGATCAACACAGCGGTGCAAAAAACGATCGATCGGATCATCTTCTTACGTATTTGCGAAGATCGTGGCATCGAACGCTATGGTCGGCTCCAGGGACTCAACGGCCCAAAAATCTATCCACGTCTGTGCGAGCTATTTCGCCAAGCCGACCATCGCTACAACTCGGGCCTGTTTCATTTCGACACCGAAAAAGGCCGTACCGAGCCGCCCGATCAGTGGACGCTCAAGCTCGCGATCGACGACAAAGTGCTGAAAGGCATTATCAGCCGACTGTACTATCCCGACAGCCCCTACGAGTTTTCCGTTCTCAGTGCCGACATCTTGGGGCAGGTTTACGAACAGTTTTTGGGCAAGGTGATCCGGCTCACCAAGGGACATCAGGCCAAGGTCGAAGACAAGCCCGAGGTCAAAAAGGCGGGCGGCGTCTACTACACGCCAACCTACATTGTCGATTACATCGTCCAGCAAACGGTCGGTAAGCTGCTCGCCGAGAAGCCGCCCCACGAAATCGCTGCCCGGACGAAGACGAATTGGAAACCGGCCAAAAAGGGCCGTCCGCTCTCGGTACTCGACCCCGCTTGTGGTAGTGGCTCGTTTCTGATCGGTGCCTACCAACACCTGCTCGACTGGTACCGCGATTGGTACATCGAAAACAGCCCTGCCAAATACAAAGACCGCATCTACCAAACCAAAAGCGACGAATGGCGTCTCACCACGGCCGAACGCAAACGCATTTTGATCGACCACATCTACGGCGTTGACATCGACGCCCAAGCGGTCGAAGTGACCAAGCTTTCGCTGCTGCTAAAAGTGCTGGAAGGCGAAAACGACGAAACCTTACAGCAACAACTTTTCGCCAAAGAGCGAGCGCTGCCCGACCTGACCGCCAACATCAAGTGCGGCAACAGCCTCATCGGCTCCGATTTTTATCAAAGCAAAACCCAACTCGACCTGTTCGACGAAGAAGAACGCCTACGAATCAACGTTTTTGATTGGGAAGTCGAGTTTGCCGAGATCATGCAGGCGGGCGGGTTTGATGCGGTGATTGGGAACCCGCCGTATGTGCGGATGGAGGAATTTAAGGATACCAAACAGTATCTACGTAAACATTATGCTTGCCACGACGAGCGTTCCGATTTGTACTCCTATTTTGTTGAAAAGGAACACGGCTTATTAAAACGTGGTGGCGTATTCGGGATGATTGTTTCCAATAAGTTTATCCGTGCGAAATATGGGCAGCCTCTTCGTGGTTTTTTAGCTTCGAATACGACAATCAAGGCAATCGTTGATTTGGCAGGACTGCCCGTGTTTCGCAGCGCAACCGTGCGTACGATTATCCTTATCTCAGAAAACGAAAGCGGCAATGGTCGAAGGAGCATTTCGTATTCGCCACCGCCGAGTCTGGATGAATTCAGGAGAGTAGAAATACGAAATTATGCATTGAAAGAGCTTGTGAATTCGATCGCGTTCAGAATTCCTTTGTCTGAATTACGGAAAGAAGGTTGGCGGCTAGTTCGTCCAGAAAACTCAGCTCTCCTCGATCGACTTAGCGTTGAGTGCGTCCCACTAGATGAATTCTTGAAAGTTCCAATTTGTTATGGCGTTAAGAGCGGACTCGTCGATGCATTCGTACTTGACAACAAGAAAGGCAGGTTGATGAAACGCGAGCGAAGTTGCAAGCCTTTTATTCAACCGTATATCCTTGGACGTGATGTTTCTCGCTATAGTCCTCTTCAAGTAAAGCAGTATATCATCTATACGCCACACGGTGCAAATATATCGGGGTGCAAGATAGTCTTAAAGCATCTTCAGACATTCAAGGCACGATTAGAGGCTCGCGCCACACACCAAGAATGGTATGAATTACAACAACCCCAAGAACGATACGTTCGGATGATGGAGCAACCAAAAATCGTCTATCCAGATATTGCTACGGATTGTCGTTTCACCATTGACCATGACGGGCAGATTTGTGGAGATACTACATTTGCGATTCCAACCAAAGACTTCTCACTTCTCGGGATTTTGAATTCCCGTGTATCTAACTTTTATTTTGCCCAAGTCTGTGCCGCACTTGAAGGGCCTAGCGATGTTTACCTTCGCTTTAAGACGCAGTACGTTCGCAATTTCCCAATGCCAAGTGAGATGCCGAGTCAAGTAGCGGAGTCAATTTCCACTCAAGTCCAACAGATGCTCGCTCTTCACCAGTGTCTGGCGAAATTGAATGCAAACCATGAAAAGACCGTCTTGCAGCGGCAAATCGACTCGACCGATCGGCAGATCGACCAGCTTGTCTACGAACTGTACGGCCTGACCGACGACGAAATCCGTATTGTTGAGGAAGCGACAAGCTGAATGCGGATTGTGGAAGTCGGATGGCGGAATATGTGGCTGACAGCTGGCTGCCAAGAGAGGAACCACACGAAGTTTCCTGGCAAACTCCCTCGGACAACCGGCTGGCAGATTGACGTAACTCTTTGCCGATGCTAGCTTAACTTGATGCAGCAGTGGGCAAAAACCCTTGAAATTCTCGATCCCCGTAAGAATAATGGGGAAACATGGAAAGTCGGCGTCACCAAGAGCAAGATCTCTCTTCTCTCGGACAAGGGCCATCTGGTAAAAGCTTATCGGCTCCGACTGGTCGAGGAAGTGCTCAGCGAGCCACTGTGTGTGATTTGCGGCTGGTCTCGACCTGGCACGGACGGTTGTTATGTGTATGTGGGGCAACCTGAATCCGACTGGCGCAGCCAGACAATAGAAGTTCCGGCACCGCCAAACAAACTGTTTGTTGTCTTCCTGTTTTCCGATGGCACCATCGACGATTGGAATTGGCGGGAGAAGAGCGCCGAAGATCCCGCGATACCCGCAGGCCTTGATGGAAAGGTAATCTGGCCATGATCGACCGAATCGAAGAATTTATCCAACAACAAGGCATGGCGAAAGAATTCAGCCCTTATGTGGATCTGAATGAGCAAACCGATGCGCTCACAGCCTATTTCAAGCCCGACGCCGATTACTCCAGACGTCTTACCGATCATGTCACGCTCTACCTGTCCCTCGATAACGATGAGTTGGTAGGCTGCCGGATCAAGGGCGTTAGTGGTATCTTGGAAGATCTGCCAAACTATCTCTCCGTTGATCACGATGGCGTGCGACTCTCGGTCATGTTTCTACCGTACGTCTCCGCAGCAAGCGAAGAAGAACGGGAAATGCTTAAAAAACTTGCTCGTGCTAGTGGGGACATGCGAATTCCGATGTCAGTGTGACAATTCTTGATCGCTAAATCTATGGGGTTCGCCCCACCTCACTAACTCTGCAACCACGCTGGCAATTCCCCAGCCTTGGGCAAATGGATCACCTTGGCGAAGCTGATCGCTTCCATCTGGCGGATATCTTCGAGTGCGGCGGCTGGTGGGTCGGCGTCGAGGTTGAGGATGCCGACGGCTTCGCCGCCCCGTTGATCGTGGTTGCGTTGGTCGCTGGCGCGGCCGACGGCCATTTGGCCGATGTTGACGCCGTGTTGGCCGCAGAGGGTGCCGACGCCGCCGATGATTCCGGGGATGTCTTGATGGGTGAAAATTAGTAGGCAACCATCGAGGTAGGCTTCTAGGCGATAACCATCAAGGGCGACGAGCCGAGGCATCGATTCGCCGAAGACGGTGCCGGTCGCTTCGTGCCGGCCAATGTCGGAGTCGCCGTCGGTGGGATGCTGGTTGCCGTTGGAGTTGCTGTCGGCGGCAAGATCAGATCGAGAATCAAGTGTGGCGGATTGTTTCGCTCCGCTTCCTCTCGCGAGGTCAGATCGACAAGTCCGTATTCGCCTTCTCGGTCTTTCTTGAGGATCCAACCATGGTTGGGTGTGCCGCTCAGGAAGCGTTCGAGATCGGAGCTAACGTCAAACTCGATCCAGCCGCTTTCGGTGCCGTGGAAGAGCATTGTTGCTGTTGGAACCGGGTCGTAGGTTCCGCCGTCCCATTCTGCGGCGCAGTCCGGGTCGTTGTTGTCGAGATTGGAATCGTCGGCGCAGCGCCAGGTCGATGTCGATTCG
>JAVJHY011604265.1:0-10320 GCA_035593235.1 Phascolosoma agassizii | reverse complement strand
GGGCGTCCTATGATTTGCAGCGCTCCTAAGCGCGTGGCTTCTGGGACCAAGGATTGGGTAGATGGCCCGCCTAATACGACGACCTTCCCCGAAAACCCCCTTGACCGGAGTTGACGCAAAATTTCCAATCCACTGGGATATTGCAAAAAGAAATCTAAGATAATCATAGAAGGTTGCTGCCGAAAGATATCCTCTACAATATCATTCCCCTCTTCGAGTACAAGAAAGGGATTACCTTTTTGGGTAAGAGTTTCCTGCAGATGACGTCGTAAGATGGGATCCATAGTTGCGACAAGTAGCATAGGAATAGCTTCCTTTATGTCATACCTCATCTTGAAATATTCCAAGAGTTGTGCCACAGATATGTGCCTTAAAAAGTCCCGCGTTTTCAAGTAGATGTTATTTGGGAGTGATAGGGTGTTGTCGCAAAATTCCTCACTCATTTTCTGCGAGTGTTGCGCTTGGCCCCATAGAACCCTAAACTCGTTTGGGTGTTTCGGTATAGAGTGGGAAAAGGAAAGCAGGTTGTATGCGGTGAAAGGTTAGTTTTTTCTATGAATTTCACGAAATCTGGCTTGGAGGATTGGTATTGTTCATCCTCCATAGACATTGATCAAATGGTGATCGATGAGTTGATCCATGAGATCCGTGCGGGAAATCATGCCAACAAGTCGGCTATCGCGGACTACGGGGATCCGAATAATCTGATGTTCGATCATTTGGTTGATGACCATCTCGGCTGTGGTCGTTTCTTCTACCGTGACTGGTTGTGGAGTCATAATGTCTTCGGCCTTCAATGCCTGCAAGTCTTTCCCAGCGACTAAAGCTTTCAACACATCAAACTCTGAGACAATTCCGACAAGGTGATTGCCAGGTTCAATCACCGGCACTCCGCTAAATGTTCCAGAATGAATGAGAATGGCAATCTCACGTGCACTATATCCGCGTGTCACGGCGACAATGCGCGTCTGCATCAGATCCCGGGTTTTCATATGAAGATTCGGTGTCGTCATTTTTCCTCCTTATCATACTTCGTCAATCGTGAGTTAGGATTTTTTTAAAAGACTTTTAGTTGCAAAGACTATTTTATGAAAAATTTCTGACGAAAAGATAGAAGAGCAGCACGAAAACATGTGGCCAAGGGTATCGAACGATCTCAACATGAACATTGTCGCCTTGTCAGTGCATTCTTCTGTCGCATTCCGCGGCGAAAAAAATGTCATTGTCGCCTTCCTAGAGAACATCTGCAATGAAATGGAGATCCACACCCTGAGTTGAGGCATCCCTCAGGCCAAATTCCCGCTCATGTGATTTTGTCATCTTTACTTGTCGGTCTCAGTCTCGATAGCCTGCTATCAACAATTCTTGAGAAGTTCACCCGAGATCAGATGATTTTCTTTGTAAGGAATAACCAGGTATTCCTGTTCATGGTTTTTGCCCTCGTCGGAATGGTGAGTTCGTCATGGGCGGATGAAGTGTTCTTTGTCAATGGGGATCGAATATCTGGAACTATTGTTCGAATGGAACAAGAATCGCTTATCTTGCAAACGACACACAGTGGCGAAATTCGAATTGATTGGGCCAAAGTCAGGGGACTATCGTCGGAAACTCCCTTGACTGTCGAATTAAATGATGGGACGCAATTTCGAGGACCTGTAAATTTTACGGAATCAGAAGGATTTCGAATGGTGGGGCCGAAAAAATTAACTGAGACGAAACCTTCGGAAGTGCAAACAAAGGAATTACCCATAGATTTTATTGCGGCCATCAACCCAATCCCCTGGTTTCGATATAACGGAGATATTTCCTTAGGCGGGAATCGCACGGCTGGAAATTCTAATACGCAAGCTGTGAACGGTTCTACGACTGCCGAAGTCCGTTTTGGTGGACATCGTGTGGGTTTGAATGGAAGATATAATTACGGAGAATCTACCGATAAGGTGACGGCAAGAAATTCCAGAGGTTCGATTCATTACGATTATTTTCTCACGGAAAAAGCTTTTCTTAATGTCGACGAATTGTTCGAACAGGATTCATTTCAGGATTTAACCTTGAGGATTTCAAGCAGCGTTGGCCTGGGTTATCAATTTTGGGATGCCGAAGAACATGCATTGGCTATTATCGGAGGGCTGGGTTATGTTCATCAGGATTTCAATACGAGGTCAACCATCCAAAGTCCAACAGCATTGTGGGCCATCAACTGGGGGTATTGGATCATTCCCGACGGTGTAAGAATTTTTCTTGATCATCGAGGCTTTAAAGATTTTGGGAAAGAAAGTACGGCTCTTCGTGTGAATTCTAGTCAAGGGATAAGGGTTAAGCTCCATCAACATTTGTATCTAAACTTTACTTATGATATTCGTTTCAATAGTCAGCCTTTATTTGAAAATAAAAAACTCGATGAGGCGTTTATTATTGGTGTAGGGGTAGGATTCGAGAATTAATGAAAACTGGTACAAGGAGAATAAAAGAAGCGTATTTTGCTTTTAACATGGAGGGATATCAGGTAGGGTCTCTCAATGAAAGCGCCACGAATCGAGGGGAATTACAGTAAGAGTAGGAAATTCCGCTTTTCAGACTGATCACCTTTTATAGGATTGATTTTCAGAAAAGGAGGGTGAGATGAGAAGCTAATTGATGTGAGTGAAATTTGTTGTCTGCGAATTGGATTCTGGAAGTGTTTGGGTTCTGACTAATGAGGTGTTCCCTAGGTTAATCCCTTCCCCTGTGCGATACTACCCTAGTGTAATGACGAGAATTTACTTTTCGTATTCTGTCTTAGCGATGTGAATCGTAAAGGTACCTGTTTTCCGAAAGTTTCTCAAAATTTTGTAAGGCCCGCATATACGCTGCAGCCTACTTCTCCAGGCGCCCATCTTTTTTCTCCATGAATTTCTGCCGTTGATAATGTGCGTAGTTCACGAAGGCATCAAAAGCTTTTTCTGAAGACCACACATCTGGAAAGAGTGATCGCAGGCGCTGTCTCCATGTATTGGACTGCTCGACGGGGGCCAAAAACGTCTCTAAGACAAGAGGATGCCTTGAGGGGCCAAGTAGAGAAAGGGCACACTTTCCACGAGGTCTCATCCGTCTGTTCTTTGGTCCATTGGGTGCTGGGTTGCTTAAACCTCAAATTGAACATGTCCTCGGTTGGACTGACGAAAACGCTCCAGTAATCGCGATCGGAGTTTTGAGTTGCCAGTCCATGGGCATGGGAGTCTACTAAGACTTTTAAAATGGGATGAGGAGCAAGGGGCACGTTGGTTGATCTTTTTATAGTAAAGGGAATTTTTGAAATCGGAGAGAAATAATATAGTTCTTTTGAAGCCCAACAAGCTTTGTCCCCTTCATGAAAAACGGGAAAGGCATGAAGTTTGCTTTATTTTTCAGACAGTACTTCAGCGAAGTATTGGAAAGATATTCAAAAGGTTCTGAAGAACACTGTCACTCTGAGCTCTACCGTTAGTGAAGAGGAGCATGTATGAGAACAATCCTGATGAAAATTGTAGTGGTGATCGTTTTTGTGTTGGTGGCGATCCAATTTATACCAGTGACTATGAGCAATCCTCCGGTAGAGGAAGAAATCTCGGTATCGCCTGAAGTGAAAGGGATTCTAAGACGCGCCTGTTTTGACTGTCATTCAAATGAAACAATCTGGCCTAGGTACAGCCAGGTAGCCCCTGTTTCGTGGCTCTTGGCCTGGGATGTTCGAGAAGGTCGAGAAGAACTCAATTTCTCAACCTGGAATCGATATAGCCAAAAGAAACGCAACAAAATTATCAAGGAAATCTGGGAAGAGGTGGAGGAAGGTGAAATGCCGCCTTGGTTCTATCTTCCACTGCACCTCGAGGCGCGACTTTCGGATAATGATCGTGCTGTGCTGCAAGCCTGGGCAGTAAGTGTTCCTTCAGTTTCAGAAGAGGAAAAGGACCATTAACCCAGTGAACCAGACCGAGGGGAGCATTATTGCTCCCTTCAGTACTGTATCAAGGAGGACCATCAATGATTCAAGAAGTGGAAGGTGACATTTTGTTAACAAAAGCCGGGGCCGTGGCTCATGGAGTTGCGCCACATGATAATTTTGCCAACGGGTTAGCCCTCGCTCTGCGGGAGCGGTGGCCAGCAATGTACAAAGACTTCAAGCATGTCTGTCACGTGTCTGAACCCAAGCCTGGAGAGTTGTGGACTTGGGGCGGGGCAGGGGGTGTACGCATTATCAATCTCCTGACGCAAGAACCACCACTCAACCATGGCAGTCGCCCGGGGAAGGCCTCGGTAGAAAATGTGAATCATTGCCTCAAGGCTTTACGGAAAACTATTGAAGTCGAGAAATTCACCAGCGTGGCGCTCCCCAAGTTAGCTGCCGGTGTCGGTGGGTTGGATTGGAAAGATGTCAAGCCGTTAATTGAAAAACATCTGGGCGATCTGTCTATTCCCATCGTGATCTATTCAACCTATCATCCGGGAGTTCAGGCGGTAGAGAAGCTGTAAGGGAGAACTCTTCAAGAATATGAAAGGATGCGAGTGTTTAGTCCGGTGGTGTCATTCCTGCGTCTACGCGCCGAAGCGCTTTGACGCGCAGACGTGAAGGCGGGAATTCAGGTTGCATTTCTTGAAGATGGATACTCAGTTCACGCTGAGAATATGACAGTCATAACGTGGTTGCTCGTTTATCTACTTGGGCAGGATCGATAACGAATTGCTAGGAATTAAAATCATTCAATCTCTTCCGCGGAGGTGAGGAACAGCGCATGGTTCACCCATTTGCTAAGCAACAGTGTTTGTATTTCTTGCCGCTTTTGCATGGGCAAGGGCTATTGCGGCCTAGACGTGCGACTGAGGGTTCGACCATAGACCGCAGCGCGTTTTTGACTCGTGCCTGGTGATTCTGACGAAAGACCCGTTCAAGCATGGTGTACAAATCGGGATGCTTCCGCTTCATTTTTTCTGGGTTTTCAAAAAAGTACTCAGAAGAAACCGCAAAAAATTCGGCTTCATTTTTCAAGCCATAGGGATTGATATCCGAATGCCCAGCTCGGATGTTTTCCATTTCTTGATAGATCAGCTTCAGCCATGGGGTGATGACAGACTGAGGGAGCCCCACAGAAGGCACGCCATCGACTGCGCCGTCAGACTTATCGAGTAAATGTGTAAACTCATGAATGCCCACGTTTTTTCCATCCTGGCCTGCACGAAAACCTTGTAACAGCTCAGGCTTGGAGAGAATCATCATGCGATTCATTGACCCAGTTCCGACCATACCCAGTACATCGTGTTTTCCCACAGGCCCAATCTCGTATTGTTCATTAAACGTCGTTGGATAAATGAGTACCTCATGAATTTGATCCCACTCCCATCCAGGAAATCCAAAAATAGGAATGATCGCACTAGCCGCAACCAACACACGCACCGTGTCATCGACTGAAGCCTTGATGCCTGTGATCCGTTTTTCGTGTAAGAAAATTTTCACCTCATCTCGAAATCGATCTTTCTCGGATTCATGGAGTGATTGGAAAAATGAGACTTCCCGCCGCAAGATCGTTTCCCAAGCTTCAGGAAAGGGGCGTTCCCGAAGAAGGCTCCGACGTCTGGCTTTTCGAGTCAGAATCCGATGCAGGAACACCACGACAAGCAATGCTCCAACAATGCGAATGACAATCTCTGACGTTGTATGGCTACCAACCAATAACATCATCAGAAGCAACAAGAAAACGAGGCTGGAAAGGAAAAAGGATAAACGATGAGTAAATTGTTCTTGGTTGTGACGAATATTCATGGAGGTCATCAGGGGCTAGATCACCAATCACCCTGATACATTCTGAAAATTTCTGGAGAAAGGTTTACGGAATTTGAATCGACTCGAGAAATGACAATAATTGCCAAATCCGTCCTCGTACTTGGTCAGCCCATTGCGTTTCAATCGAAACCTCATCGGCAGGTATTTGAAACCACTCTCCGAAGACCGGCATTTCACGTGTGCCATGACTCTCTAATGGCTCTCGACCATCAATCATGCGATACGTTTGCCAAAAAGGAAAGGTCCCTCCATTGCGTTGTTGCAACGTTGTCAGGTTTGCCGGCTTTGGTACAAGGTTCTTGGCTTTTGGCCCGTTTCCCATGGCTTGTGGCCCATGACAGGGGGTGCAAAACTTTTCAAACAAATAGCGGCCGCCTTTGATCACTTCCTGCTGTTGCCCTAAGACTGGGTTCACGGATATCCCAAGAATGAAAATGATGGCAAAGAGGGGAAATCTTAGAGATGGCATAAGGTGCTTCCTCCTTGTGAACGATAAAAATAGAAAGGTGGTATATTTGTAAACACCTGGATTTGATATTCTGTTCAACGTTTTGACAATCATAGCAGTCATCGAGTTTTGTGAGAAGAGCTGATGGGAAAACGCGAATAAGATGGGAATGGGTTTTTAATCTTATGTGGATAGCAGAAGTTGAATGGTTTGAGTTTGTGTGAGTGAGACAACGTGAAAATTCTCGTCGTCAATAGTGGAAGCTCATCCCTGAAATTTTCGGTGTATGTCATGGATCGCTGTTCCCAGGGCCAGGAATTGAGCACAGGAAAAAAGTTGCTCCATGGAACAATAACCGGAATTGGCGGAGAGGCTCAGTGCTTGCTCTCGAATAGCCACGGTTGGGCACAGACTTTCTCTCGGGCTATTTCCGATAGCCAGGGCGCCATGAGATGGATGTCTGAAATATTACAAGATCCTCAACAATCGTCCGTGTCCTGGAATGAGATCGAAGCGGTTGGCCACCGAGTGGTGCATGGCGGGGATGCCTTCACCCAGGCTGTTCGGCTTGATGACAAAGTGCTCAGCCAGATTGAACAACTGAATGACTTGGCTCCGTTGCATAATCCTGTCTGTCTGGCGGGAATTCGCACATTGCAACAGGTGATGGATGAAAAGATTCGGATGGTGGCGGTATTTGATACGGCGTTTCATTCCACATTGCCTGATCATGCTCGAAACTATGCGCTGCCGTTAGAATTGGCGACAAAAATAGGTATTCGACGATATGGCTTCCATGGTATTGCTCATGAATCGTTGGCGCTTGGTTATGCTAGATGTACGGGGCAATCACCTCAAACATCACGGCTGATCACCCTGCAATTAGGGCATGGCTGTTCGATGGCGGCTATTGATGGAGGTAAATCTATTGAGACCTCCATGGGATTGACCCCTCTGGAAGGCTTAGTGATGGGAACACGGTCGGGAAATGTAGATCCGGCTGTGGTCCCCTATCTGATGAAACGCCAGGCCATGAACCTGGTAGAAGTTGAGCAATTGTTGAATGAACAATCTGGCCTGTTAGGGATTTCTGGGCGATCCTCCGATATGCAAGTTTTGCTGAAGGCCGCAAACGAGGACCAGGATGAACGGGCTCAATTGGCGATCGACATATTTTGTTATCGCATACTCCATTTTCTTGGAGCCTATATGGCTGTTTTGCAAGGAGCAGATGCCATCGTATTTGGCGGAGGGATTGGGGAACATTCATCGCAGATCCGGGAAAAAGTTTGTGCTGGAATGAAATGGTGTGGACTACAATTAGATTCAGCTCGAAATAGACAGGCTGTCAATATGAAAGCAGGTGAAGCGGCTAAAATAAGCTGTGATGACTCAGGCATGGCGGTCTATGTTGTCGCGACAGATGAAGAATCACTGATAGCCCAAGAGACCTGTCGTTGTCTTGATCAATCGGAATCGTTATAGCGTGGATTTTTCGGTGCTTCTTTAGGAAATAGGAATAGACAGATTTGAACGTCTTTCTTACTTTTTAATGCCCAGGAGCCTGTCGGACTTAGGAGAAATCGGCTGCAAAAGTGTCTAAGCGGTCCATATTTTGCCGATTTCTTGGCTCATAGTCCCACTATGAACCGGCGAAATCGTCAAAATCTGGCCTCACTCAGCCGCTTTTTCGCTTTCGATTCCCTAAGCCCGACAGACTCCTAGAGTCTTACGGTGGGAATCATGATGGGGAGGGATGGATGACAACAACTATTGCAAAGCAGGAACTTGCTGATATCGATGCCTACTGGCGTGCAGCAAATTATTTGTCAGTCGGACAAATCTACTTGCTCGATAATCCATTATTAACGAAGCCGCTCACCCTTGAGCATGTGAAACGGCGTTTGGTGGGTCATTGGGGGACGACTCCAGGATTGAATTTTATTTATGCCCACCTGAATCGCCTCATTAACAAGTATGACTTGAATATGTTGTACATCGCGGGTCCTGGTCACGGTGGTCCCGGATTAGTCGCGAACACGTATCTAGAGGGAACGTACACCGAAGTGTATCCTAATATTTCTCAAGATACGGAAGGACTGAGAAAACTGTTTAAGCAGTTTTCATTCCCAGGAGGCATCCCGAGCCATGTCGCCCCTGAAACTCCGGGTTCCATTCATGAAGGTGGAGAGCTTGGATATTCCCTCGCCCATGCCTATGGCGCAGTTTTTGATAACCCTGATTTAATTGCGGCCTGCGTGGTTGGTGATGGCGAGGCGGAAACGGGGCCGCTGGCGACCGCCTGGCATT
The DNA here is from genome assembly GCA_035593235.1 of Phascolosoma agassizii. Lineage (NCBI taxonomy): Eukaryota > Metazoa > Annelida > Sipuncula > Phascolosomatiformes > Phascolosomatidae > Phascolosoma > Phascolosoma agassizii. Next base: position 1,765 of record JAVJHY011604265.1, on the reverse strand, counting down.
CCAATAAATTCCTGAGTCCCATAACCGATGGGGCCGTTCTCCCCATTCTGCATCTCAATGGGTACAAGATTGCGAATCCAACCCTGCTTGCCCGTATCAGCCATGAGGAATTGACTAATTTGTTTTTGGGGTACGGCTATCAACCTCATTTTGTCGAGGGGTCGGATCCCGAAACGATGCATCAACTGATGGCTCAAACAGTAGAGAATGCAGTCAATGAGATTCAGGCCTTTCAACAGCATGCACGAAACACTGGGGATGTCACGCGTCCACGCTGGCCCCTGATAATTTTACGAACTCCAAAGGGTTGGACGGGCCCCAAAGAAGTGGACGGTAAAAAGACCGAAGGTTCATGGCGATCACATCAAGTCCCATTTTCGGACATGGCGACCAATAAGAAACATCTCAAGCTATTGGAAGATTGGTTGAAAAGTTATAAACCTCAAGAACTATTCGATGAGCAAGGACACCTCCATTCACAGTTGGCTGCGCTGGCTCCCAAGGGAATCAGGCGGATGGGGGCCAATCCCCATGCCAATGGAGGCCTTCTCCTAAAGGAGTTGAAGATGCCGGCCTTTCAAGATTATGCCGTGGATGTTCCCCAACCGGGCACGATCATGGCCGAGGCCACACGAGTGATGGGGCAGTTTCTTCGAGATGTCATGAAAAAGAATATGGGCAACCGGAATTTTCTGGTATTTGGGCCGGATGAAACGGCCTCGAACCGATTGAATGCTTTGTTTGAAGTCACAACGCGTCGGTGGATGGCCGAGACGCTTCCGGAAGATGACAATCTTTCCACTGACGGCCGCGTGTTTGAAATGCTGAGTGAACACACGTGCCAGGGTTGGCTGGAAGGCTATTTGCTGACTGGACGCCATGGGTTCTTTTCGTGCTATGAGGCGTTCATCCATCTTATCGATTCGATGTTTAACCAACATGCGAAATGGTTGAAGGTCACACGGGGGGATATTCCCTGGCGCAGACCCATTGCGTCCTTGAATTATTTGTTGACCTCCCATGTCTGGCGTCAAGATCACAACGGCTTTTCTCACCAAGACCCTGGATTTATCGACCACGTGGCCAACAAGAAAGCCGAGGTCATTCGTATTTACTTGCCACCGGATGCCAATAGCTTATTGTTCATTACGGACAAATGTCTGCGCAGTCGAAACCTCGTGAATGTGATCGTGGCGGGCAAGCAGCCAGGGTTGCAGTATTTGAATATGGATGCAGCAATCAAGCATTGCACCGCAGGCATTGGAATTTGGGAATGGGCGAGTAACGATAAAGGGGGAGAGCCGGATGTGGTGATGGCCTGTGCTGGCGATGTGCCAACGTTGGAGACCTTGGCCGCTGTGGATCTGCTACGCAAACAAGTCCCCGAACTGAAAGTGCGTGTGGTGAATGTGGTGAATCTGATGAAGCTGCAACCCAAAAACGAACATCCCCATGGGCTTTCAGATCATGAATTTGACACCTTGTTTACCACCGATAAACCCATCATCTTTGCCTTTCATGGGTATCCCTGGTTGATCCATCGTCTCACGTATCGGCGAACTAATCATAAAAATATCCACGTTCGTGGCTATAAGGAAGAAGGCAAGACGACCACGCCTTTCGATATGGTGGTATTAAATGATCTTGACCGGTTTCACCTCGTTGCTGATGTCATCAATCGCGTTCCGAAGTTGGGGTACCTAGCCGCTTATGCCAAACAAGCTATGCGTGATAAACGAGTGGATCACAAGACCTACATTGCCAT